>JABUQX010125385.1:0-2500 GCA_015478945.1 Trachelipus rathkii
AAAATTATCACCAGACGCTCCTATTTAGTTATTTCAGGTCGTAAATATTTTTCTGAGCAGTAGAAAGTTCAAGGACTCACATGACACTGCTTACAAATCTGTGATTTAACTTCTACTAATTAAGAAGATTCAAATGTTAATCAATTATTGACTTTTTAAATGTTAATGCTATACATATATTATTGTATTTAATCACTCATTACTGGATAGAGTATAGATGGCTGGAACATAATTTATTTAAAGTTTTATTAACAGCGGACATTTTACCACCTCACTTTCTTGTTAGCCTATTTACTTAATTACATTTAATGTGTATTTCCTTCTTTAGACGGGTCAGAAGATTCAGCAAACCTCAATTCTATATTTTAATTATATCTAGGAGGTGCTAGATTTAGTTTTAACTAATTTTACATCCATTTTCAGCACATTTGTGAGCAACTTAATACCTAATTGCTTATATAAAACATTAGGCCTTAGTTAAAAATATGAACTTATATAGACCTAACAAAAAAATATTATCTCTTCAAAACTAAAAAATATATATTCCAATAATATTTGCTAAATAATTTATTAATAACAGGTAAGTGACAAACCTGCAATTCGAAATTAACCATAAAATAAATATAGCCTAGCATTTTTATAGAAATCATATTTCCCATATTTAAACAATAGTATCGGGAAGGTCCCACTAAAGCCTATATACTATTTATTAATAGGTAGTGCCAATAATTCAAAAGATTAGGCTCTCGATCATAATTAATATTTATAATTAAAGTTTACCTAAATACTTAATTATTGCATCCCTAATACTTATAGTTCCCTATTTTTGGGTAGATAACATAAGTATGTAGTTTATATGCTATTACAGCGCCTAAATAAGAATTTTATTGGGCGTAAATAATTCCTTAACAAACATATTTTAGCTAATAACACGCTGTGCAGGGACTCAATTTTTACATATATAAATACGCTTAATTTAATTAACAGTATTATTTTTAAACTACTTTAAATATTTTATTGTAAATACACAATTTTTATTTTGTATATTTTAACACAATATTAATTTGTTTGGTTATATTATTAAATTAATTAATTCCAGTTTATATAATTTAACCAACAGACCTACAATGTAATTGTTTTTTTTATCACCTGTTTAAAATAAAAAGAGGTTTTGTAGTTCATTTGCGTATTAATATCGCCGCCTCGTAATTCGGTAAATTTATGTCGAGAATTTATATAAAACCACTCATTAGTTCGTAACTATTATACTTTTAATGCTAAATCTATGCCTATAAATATATGAATAATTAAAGTATAACTTCTCACAATATTTTAGTTTTACATCATTATAGTAAAACAATTTCTGAAATCGAATATAGTAGTATTTGAATTTTTAAAAAGAATTATGAATTTATATTAAATATAAAATTGAACTCTAAAACACTCAAAACTCCTGTATACCAAACCTTTTACCTCACATGGGGCTTAACCTAATATTCATTATATTAAGTATAAATTTATATTTTTATATCGATTTACCTTGCAAAGGGGGCACATTCATTATATGAAATATTTTTATTATCGTTAACTCAATCAACAGTGGGCTTAATGACCATTATATTTATCATTATATTATTTTAAATTATTATTATATTTGCTCTGTGAATCAATTATTTAGATATACTTATTATTTTTTATAAAATTAAATAAACCTCACTTTTAGTGGGCGAGTTATGTAAAGGAAGCAAAAAAATTATTAAAGATAAAATAATATGACTAAGCAAACTTCTCTCTTAACCATTATTCAATAAAAATCGGGAGACTTATTTACTAAGATATTATATATAATTATAATTGTCAACTCTCATGTAATGCAATAAACAGTATGTAAGTCGACTATATTTTTAAGCTTTAGTACTTTATATTATAATATATATTACAATTACTAGATATGAGTAGAGGGTTATCTCCTCTTTGATAGTTAAAGACGTATTAAACATCAGGGATAATTTGAAAACACGGAAATAAAAACACAACACTGAGAGTTACTTTTAGGGCTTTCATATAAAATTAAAAATAATTAGGTCTTAAGGCGTTTGATATAATAATTATACATAGATTCAGAAAAAATTGATGAATATATAATCTATTTTTTAATAAGGACCTAGCCGGAATTGTCCGAAGAGTTTGTTCAAATATTTTTTTCCCTTTCTCTCTCTCAAGAATTGAATTATTGCAATGAATAAGCTTTCGATTTAGTATAGTGCTTGTTTTCCCTTTTTGCTTTAATCAGGCTAGAGCATTATTTGGCAGAGGGCATCTTTTAAATAGCTCACAAATTTATGAATTTTTAAAGTTTTTAAAGGAATATTATATATATTTTATTATATAATATATATTTATTATATTATATACTATATATATATATATATTATTTAATATATATATATATTATATATATTATTATATATATTATAATAATATATATATTTAATAAAAT
>JABUQX010125385.1:10000-12500 GCA_015478945.1 Trachelipus rathkii
ACACAACTATATTTATTTTTACTATTACTGAATATAATGTTATATATAAGCTCATATATGGACATATTACATCTATCGTGGTGCAGATCAATAGCAACGGATAGAGTCGCAAAGCAGTGGGGTAGAGCTCGATCTTAGGCCGGGTCCTAGGTAGTAATTTCCTAGAGCAGTTCTGCCCTCCTAGAATAGGGCAGTGCCCGTGAGGGGCGAACTTTTAATCAAAGGAAAAAGATATTCTCTTATCTTTTCTCTAAAAATGGGCAGCTACGGGGGAGGGGGGTTATATATTATAACACAGCTGATTCTATCAAATTCAAACCATAGAGAGAGAGAGAGAGAGAGAGAGAGAGAGAGAGAGAGAGAGAGAGAGAGAGAGAGAGAGAGAGAGAGAGAGAGAGAGAGAGAGAGAGAGAGAGTAGTAATCCAAACATATTAGAAGGTTTTCAGCAATATAATATAATTCTAATTTAAAGTAAATTTATAATAATAACATAGACAAACCAACACCATGATCTAATTATTATTATTACAGATAATAATAATAATAATAATAATAATAATAATAATAATAATAATAATAATAATAATAATAATAATAATAATAATAATAATAATAATAATAATAATAATAACAAAATTTTTTAGTACATACATTTCTTTTATTTTTTTTAAATTTTACACTACGAAGTACTGTTTCGTTTCAACTCAAGATGTTCGATAAAACTGCTATCAAATTTTTGGCCTTGAATTTCATTGGTTTCGTCAATAGTATATTTAATATATTGACGTATAATGTGCAAATGAAAAAGAGAAAGTGTTGCTGGAGTTTTATATAATCGAAATATACGATATGTATTGTAAATAAGAGTGGTCTCAGAATGGTACCCTGGGGGTCAAAATGGTATACCCGTGTGGGACAAACATTTTGATTTGTTTTGTATTACAGCGTGTGTGTCAAACAAGCCTAACATTAAACATATAATGAAATAATATTATAATTTGTAAAGTAGTTTTCCAACATTGTAAAGTTTCCTGTGTAATATATATATATATATATATATATATATATATATATATATATATATATATATATATATATATATATATATATATATATATATATATATATATATATATATATATATAGTATATATATATATATTATATATATATATATATACATATTATATATTATTATACAATCGTATATTATTATTATATATATATATATATATATTATTATTATTTATAGATATATATATATTATTATTATATATACATATATTATTATTATTATTATTATTATTATTATTACAACATATATATATTATATTATATTATTATTACATATTATTATATATTATATATTATAAATATATAAATATATATATATATATATTATTGTTATTATTATTATATTATTATATATTATTATTATTATTATTATATATTATTATTATACATATTACATATATTATTATTATCTATATTATATATATATATATATTATTATTATATTATATATATATATTATTATATATTATTATTATATATATATTATTATTATTATATTATTATATATTATATATATATATATATTATTATATTATTATTATTATATATTATATATATATATTAAAGGTGGGTATTAACGCGTTAAAGCGTTAATCCGTTAATTAACTCGTTATTTTTTCGTTAACTTTTAACGCTTTTCGTTAATTTCGAAAAGAAGTAACGGACTATTAACGAGTTACATTTGTGAATTAACGTCAACTAGTTAACATTTTCCCTTTCATCCGTTAACCGTTACCTTAATTTTCGAGTTTGCAAAATATTTTTTTATCAGATTTTAAATTGTATTAGATTCGATTTCGATAACAGATAAACTTTTTTTCCAAAATTTCCTAAACGCTCCTCTCAATGGCTCAAAATGTGTTTATTCTTACACGGTTAATATCCCGTTTAGTAATGTTTAACATGTTTTTCTTATGCTGTATTTTAATTTCTTATTGGTTCGCTGAAGAAAAAAAGATAGAGACTGTTGCCCGTTCAGTGAGTCATTAACTTCTTTCGTTCGTTACTTGAACTTGCTTCTTTTCATCTTTTGTGACTAGTGAAAAATATAAGAAGTAGGCGCTTAATAAGCGTTGTAATTTATAAAAAATATACATATTTGTATTAAAACTGTAAGTTGGTATATCCTATTATTTTTACAATAATATACTATTAAGTATTAATTAAGGTATTTACGCTTTGGAAGTATTCTTTGGCAAGCGGCAAAAGTATCTGCTAGGTCAAAGCCTAAATTATTTAAGTCTGATAGGCTTAATATCATTATTAATATTGTTAGGGATATTATTAGAGGTGTAGCGGATATCCGCATCCGCATCATTTTTCTCTTTCCGCATCCGCATCATTTTTCTCTTTCCGCATCCGCATGAATTTTTTGCGGATAGCGGATAGTGTTCATTTATGAATTATGAGACTAAATGTTCCTCAA
>JABUQX010125386.1:0-22865 GCA_015478945.1 Trachelipus rathkii
CATTCCACAAATCAAAACTCTTTCTGCGCAGTCATCGCTTCCCATTCTTCTTCGACCACTAACATAACTCTAAATTATTTAAACTCAGATCGTTGAATTTCAATGCTCACCATCTCAACATCATTTCAACAACAATGGAACTCTTCCTCGACTCGCACACTACGCATCACTTACTCTTTCTCATTTTACCTCTCCAACCCTCTTTTTGATCACCTATCCATTTACCTTCTACTTAACATATATATATATTATATATATAATTTATAGTTTATAATGATAATATTAATGTTATATATATAGTATAAATATATATAGAAGTATATAATAGTTGCTATAAATTATATAGATTATATAGGTATATAATAATATATATATATATATAATAATAATAATATATATGTAATAAGAAGTGTAAATTGATATAATATATGGTGATTCTATTTTTTAATAAAGAGTCCGGTAACGGTATTTGCGTTGTGGTTGAATGTAATTTAAATAATTTTGGAGTGCTAGATCATTTTGCAGGGTATTTTATTCAATGAAAATGTTTAGTTACTTTATTTATTTATTTATTTATTTACTTATTTTATTAATGTATACGAATGTATTTAGTTATTAAGTTGCCTTTAAAATCTATTATGGAATGAAGACAGAAATAATATTAGATGGAATGAGAACATTTCTGTATTCGGTTTGTTGTTTTTGTTTTTTTATAGATAGGTAAAGAGAACTGCGTGAGACGCGTGGTAAACTACGAGACGTCCAAAATATCTTTTTCATGAATATAAAATTGGAACCCCAAATGTAGTGCAATTTAGAATTTTTACTTCAGGATACAAAGATGGAAATTGTCGGTTTGGTAAGTATTATAGTATAGGGATATAATGGATAAACTTGATTCCTTTAGTTGGACATTGTAGGATGACGTTAGTAATAATCTTAATTTTGATTAGAATTATTAACTGTGAATGTAATGTAATGTCGGTATTATAATAATGCAGGATTTAAAGAAAAACAATTTTTGAATTGGTACGACTGTGGATGACCGAGGAACCAGTCTTCATTTTCTCTCTATTCTCTTTGTGGTAGTAAAAGTATGAGTTATGTTGCGCTTTTCTAGGATCAAGAATCTATTGTTATTATTATATTATTGATTATTAATTAGTTAATTATTATTATTATTATATTATTAGATACCCCATTTTTTATTTCTATAATTTAGGAGTGTATTAATGTAAGATATTAAACATAAATAAAAAAGACGAGAAGAACTTTTTTTAAACATTAATAATATAATGTAATTCAGCATATCAACGAGGAAGGAGTGAGTAAGCTCCATAGTGCTTCTAAACAAATTATTACATTGAAAAAAAATTACACACCCGAAATTGGTGCATGATTTATTGCTAGTCATATAACTCTCAAATCTGTTAATAAGATATATCTCTTTTTATATATATACATATAATTTATATATATATATATAATGATATTTATATATATATATATATATATATAATTTAATAATATATAATATATATAGTATATAATACTATATATTATATATATATATATACTAATATATATTTTATATATATATATATAATAAGTTATATATAGGATATATTATTCGAAAATGTACTCGTATAATAATAGGTAAGTATGTGGAATTTTTATAATTTTTCCAAACTGGTTTTTTGAGAAATTTTCGATTTGATTATGGAAACGATTTTTCAAATTTAATGTAGGGAGGAAAAAAAATAATAATATAATCTTCCACATTTGTTACTTTGCTCAATTTTCCCTCAATTTTTAAGGTTGTAATGACGCAGAGGTTTTTTTATTGTTAATTTATTTGTTAAATTTTCTTTGTTATAAAATTATTCAAATGTGGAACACTGAAGTATTATTTATATGAAAACTGATATATATAATATATATGTATAAATAATAATATAATAATCTATTTATACTAAAAATATATAAATAGTATATATATTTATATAGCATATATATATAGATATATATTATATATATAAATATAATATATTACTATATATATAATATATATATATATATATTTTAGGCTTAATTATTTTAATTACCAATAATTATCTTCCTCATTTTATATTATTATTATTATAATATTATTATTACGATAATATGGAGTTTGAAAATTTTATCAACTTTGATGCACTCTTAAAGATAAAAGGTGATGTTGTTAGATCACGCCGGCACTAACAAGTCCAATGGCTTTTGTGTACCTGACCATACATGTAGGTCTTCGGTGAGAAATTTTTATCAATTTTTTTGTTTATTTTTTTTTTTTTTGGTTTTTTTTTTTTTTTTTATGTTATATTATTATTTGATTATTAAATTATTATTAGAATATTAGTTATTATTATAATTAATTATTATTAATTATTGTCTACCAAAGTCTGGCTTAGATTTTAAAAATCTGATGTTTCCAGGATTATTATGATGTTAATTGTACATTTTGTTTTTAAGCATTACAACACGCTGTAAGTTTTGTGCAGAGGAAAATATAAATATTATATAATATATAATATATATATATATATGAGATATAATATATATAATGATTATAGTATATATATATTATATATTAGGTAGTTATATATTATATATTTTTATATATAATAAATATAATATATATAATAATATATATATATATATATATATATCAAAGAGCTTGCTCCTACGAGTACTAATCATTCCATGGATCATTTTTAGGATCCCCTGTTGTTTTTTAAACGAGTGTTGTGTGAAAATCTATTATTATTATTATTATTATTATTATTATTATTATTATTATTATTATTATTATTATGAAGTGAGTTTTATATTCTTGTGATGTATGTATTCATTGTGTGCCTATTTATATATACAGCTCATTAGTTGATAAATTTTAGATATGAAAAACTATTTAGTTTAATTTGCTTTTATTTATATACTTAAAACCTTATTTATTTTTTTAATGATTGAAAGAATATAATTTTGAAATGATTCCACTTGGGTGTTTACTCACGTTGTGTCGATTATTATTATTATTATTATTATTATTATTATTATTATTATTATTATTATTATTATTATTATTATGTAGGAGTGTGGTATTATGTGCACAGGTGAGTGCTGTTGGCAAAGGTTTTTTAATTATCGTTTCTGTAAAATGTATTTTACCATATATAAAGTGCATGTCTTTTAGGATATGTTAAGCCTTGTTTATTTTAACAAAATTACCAAAATTTGTTCGTTTAAATTTTGATGAGGTGGACTTTAGTTCTTGTGTCGAATCTGACTCGAAACGAACTTGGTGGCAAAGATTTTAAAAGATTCCCTCCAGTAAGATAATAAAGAAAGATATTTTGCCCTTTAGTTTTGTGATCATGTTTTGTATCATGTATGAATAAAATTATGAATGAATTTTCGTTTTAAATTACTCCTTCAGTGATTTTGCTTTAGGTGCCAGAAAGATTTTTTAAGCATTTTGCAATGTGTTTTGTTTACTTTGTCAGAACTTTTTTAGAATCTAGTCGAGTATATCAGTTTCAAACGTTACTTAAATAATATTCTGGTAGAACTAAAATCAAAAACTCTTAATTTCTACAAATAGTTTCTTTGAAAAATCCTGAGCTGCCAATATGTTTTAACCAAGACAAATTAAAAACTTTTGTTTTCTTTGCGTAAAGTGAAGCATTTTTTTTATCCACAATGACTGAACTCTGTTAAAACCCTTAAAAAATTGATAGAGGAAACTGAAGGTAGCCCCGCTGAAATAATCTACTTAAATAGAAGCTGTAATCATTCCTGTGTAAATTATTAGAATAACCTTTAATTTGATTCTTGTGTAAAAGAGAGCGAATTGGAGAGTTTGTAACCACTGAAGTAACCTTGAGGTGCCATGAAGAGTTATAAATTAAAGGCTGCAATAAGTGAGTTTGGACAGGCGTCGAGGTTTGGTGTTCTCCAATACTAACACTCCCTAATACTAATTAACACAGAGGCGTTAGCAAATTCCCACTAGAGTTTGGGGAGGGGGAATTGAGAACCATGGTCAAATTAAAGGAAGACTTTTGTCCTATGCAAGAAGACCTGAAAGATGTACAGTTTGGGGAAATAGGAGAAGAAAAAACATTTTAAGAGTTTACCACTCCCCTATCCCCGCAAGCGGGTATTGATTCTAGTTGCGGTGTTATACTCTTGGTGAATAACCTGTAACTGACTAAGAACGCCAAATTTCCGGTTGGCTTTTCCCCCCCACTACCTTTCCCGGCCCCCCCCCCACCCTAAGGGCGAGAAAAAAAACAAATAGTATACAAGACCATAGTGTTCACAAATATTTTAATCTTTATCTCGTTACTTTCATATCGTCAAAATTTACAAATCCTCCTCTTCCACCACAATTTCTTTCTCTCCCTTTTTTTTCTATTTTAATTCTCATCCATCAGTCGCTTTAAGTGCTTTCCCTCTTGAAAAAGAGAGGATATCCTCTCATGTGTTTTCCCCGTTCACCAACCCCTTGGGCCCTCACGGATACGGTAACCTAAACTCTTCCACATGGGTTTCAGTCCACCTCACACTTCTTAACCGTGGATTAGGTTACAGGCTGATAACTGGTCTTTTTGTTCGCCAGTGAATGGGCCGCCAATTGTAAGGAACTCGAACCTTTGAGTTAACCGCGGAGGAGGCTGTCCTGCACTTGTGTATAATCTCTGGTTCTGTGGCGCTTAGTGAATGTAGGTTCCGTGCGGTACACGGGGGAATAAACCGGTGGAGTTTCGGGAGGCTCTTCCGAGACCACATTCACAGCCTATCCCTACAGATGTGGGGGTCCGGGAAATTGTTTGAGTCTCTGGTTGTGACCTGTTGCGAGGAGAAGGACTACCCTTCCTTACGAAACGTATGTTTTTACAATCCATCCTGCTATTTACTTTTATGTTTTATTGTTATATTTGCTCTTTTATGGTGACAAAGTCTGTGGCTTAATTTTTTCTTATGAAAATGTTTCTTCAAGGAAAAACATTATTAAACCAAGGTGGGCGTTATTACTCAACTATCGGCACCTCACCATCGGTCCCTCTAACTCCTAGACTCATCAGGTATTACCTGGCTTTATTCCTTCTATACATGCAAAACCGAAAGTTCACGTGCGTAACCTAGCGATCACCCTCCTGGTACTATCTCGCCAACCTCACCTAGGTGCGCCAAACGGTCTGGGCCAACCCCGAAAAGGTGCCCCCCGTCCTAGTCGTTCTCATTTATTTACTTCCATTTGCGCTTCCCGCCTCCGGGAATGCCCAGACTGAATTTCATCATTCCTGATGTTACGCTTATTCTAGCTACCACAATTACAAAGGGTCTTGACTGATGCAAAGAGAACCATTATTCTTTAGCGAGTGCACTTGAAAATCTTTAGGAGAGTTGAAGACCTCGGCCCCGCCCCACAGTCACGTTAGGGGAAATAGGGTCCCTCTCACTCCATTAGCTACTACCCGGTAATCAAAAGCTTCCTATCTTGTCATCCCTATAAGCGTCTCACATGGAAACATCCCTCTTATTCCCACTTCCCCTGATAAAATGAGAAACCATCCAATAGGCACATCTGTTGAGACTTTATGAAACAGAAACACAGAAGATGATTCCTGTCATTATCTTTTAAGAACATCCCCAGCTACAAACATGATATCCCCACGTTATCAAATAAACGTTTAGTAGATTTCCCCTCCTTGTAAGAGCTACTCCTGATACACCAAATCACGTTTTACTGTTGACCTTTAGTACCTTTATCCACCTTCAAAGGTGAAAATCGGGTTTACAAGCTAACAGTGTTTGTACGGATTTATTTCCCCGACCCCAGAACCGTCATGCCTTTAAAATGTTAATGTGGTTTTGGTAATACCGACGAAAAAAAGATAGTGTAGGGACCGGCATGGACATAATGCCCAGTACTGCGGAGAAGAATATTTCACGATTGCCATGTGGAGAAATTGCAGCCACGAGGACTGGTAAAAGACTGGCACGACCCCAAAACAGTGCCTCTATCTTAAAATGCCGTGCTTACCATGTTGAACAGGGCGGTTTTTGAGATTATGTAACTCAAGTACAACAATTGGACCTGAAGAAATGCCATTCACAGCTCAACGCAAATATCCTACAAAGACATATATGTGTCATCGTATACTACAATTGCAATGCGGCCCCCCCCCCCCGCCTCCCGTGTGTAACCCACCGACACAACTCTTATTGGAGAACTCGCCCTTAAAGCTAGGCGAAAACTCAACGCAGGTTAACAGCAACGCCTGTTAGCCTACATTTTCCATACCAGGGGGTTGTGGAAGTCGGTTCAAAATTTCGCCGTACTCCGTATTCACCCTCTTACATTACCAATGACTCGGACTCTGAACCTCTTGAATAGTTACCTTGACTGGGCCGACTCCCACCCTTTTGAAAATTACCGACTCAGACTCCACCCTCTGGAAAATTATATATAATAATATATATATATATATATAGTATATATAATAGTTGTTATTATATTAATATATATAGTATATATATTATATATATAATATATATATTATATTACTATATTATAGCAATAGAGGAAGTTCCAAGAGGATTGGAAGGAGAGCGGTAATAGTACTTGTATAAGGGTAAAGGGAGAAAAAGGGGAAGGCTGTAGACAACTTTATAGGGGAATAAGTTTATTGGGTGTTGTAGGAAGGAAGATATATGCTGATTATTGGTCGAAAGAGTGCGTCGAGTGCTGAAGGACTGATTGGTGAAGAACAGGTGCGTTTAGGAGTTGGTAGAGGATGTGTGGATCAATGAATCTTTAACATTGAAACAAATGGAGAAGATTTACAGAATGAGAGAGAAGAAGAATAAATTGTATTTTAGTTTATGGATTTTGCACAGGTCCGTATGATAGAGTAATTAGCGAAGAAGCTTATGGCAGGGTGTAGTGATAATATGGTGTTTGGTGGTAGGCTTCTTGAATGGAATCAAAAGGGTATGTATGACGATAGTGAAGCTTTTGTGTAAGAAAATAAATGGGTGGGTCAATGGTTGATGAGTTGTAGGAAATTAACTAGCGGAGAAAGACAGTGGTTGTGTTACTGTTCTTGTGTTTATGTCAATTTGTATATGGATGGGGGTTTATAGGAATGTATATTTTGAGGTGGGGAAGTGGGCAGGAAATGTGTTAGAAAATGGTGGAAGGAACGGAGTTGAAGTGGAGGTGCCCTACCTATTATATGCGGATGATTTGGTTCTGTGTGGCGAATCTTGAAAAGAGGTTTTGAGAGAGAATTGGCTAGAGATGTAACTTTTTGGCGAAGGTTGTAAAGGAGGAGGACTTGAAAGAGAACGTGGATAAGAGTAAGGTTATTGGTTGTGAGTGTAGGACACGTCCCTGTCAGTTGTGGAAGTTAATGTTTAGATGACGTGAACCAGCTAGAGACAAGTTGTCTGAGATATTGAAGAATATTTAGCGGTATATATGTTGGATGAGAAGAGGTTAACGGACCGAGTCAGAGTAGTTAGTATGGGAAGTTGTGGAAGAGGGTTTGGCAATAGGTTGTTAAGCCGTGGCTGGTGCGACAATTACAGAGAATCGTGTAAATGCCCAAGGTGTACTGAAGTCTTGAGTGTGCTAAGGAGGGTCTTATACAGTAAGGGGTATGTCATTGTACCTGTGTGTAGTTGTGATGGTAGTTAAGAGACTTAAGTTAGGAATAAGAAGTATATATAGCTGAAACGTTCAATGTTGATGTGTTCGCATGGACAATCTTAGGGGTGTGCTAGTGTGAGAGGGGATTAGATAAAGATAGAGGAAATGGACGGATTAGATGAGTGGTGTGGTGGCAGAAGAAAGGGTAAATAGAGAGCAATCACAATGAACGTATGGTTGAGTATGGTTTGGTTTTCATTGGATGAGAAAAGGATGAATGATAGCTACGGCTTTTGGTAAAGCGGACTGTATAGTGGTTGAGTGGTGTTGGGGTATATCCGAACCGGCTTGGGAAACGAAGAGGAAAGGGATTGAGTCGGTGAAACGATATGTATGAAGGAAGATGAATGTGAGTTTTGCAGAGGGCGAAGAATAAAGGTGTCTTGATAAGGTAAGGGAATTGGCGGGGGTTATGGTGTATGTGGGGGTGCAGTGGTGTGGCCCCTGGGCCAGGGAATGAACCCTTAACCTTGACCGATTTAACCATAGTGAGGGTCCCGGTCGCGGTCGCAGGTATGATCGCTCTAAATTAGAGAGACGGTGGATTTTCTGTCCTGTGACGAGTCTCGTCCGCTAATTAATGGTACAGAGAGGGAGCGGTAAGTAGCTGGGGCTTTTTTTTATTCTTTTGCTGGATCGGAAAGAGTGCGTCGAAGTTGACCGAGGTTCCTGGTCTGGCGAAGAACAAGGGTGCATTAGAAGTGTAGATATGTAGATTAATTTTCCACGTTTGAGAACCAGAAAACGATTTGGAAAATCAGAGGATTTACGAAGAAGATGTGTGTAATCTTAGGTTTTATTATTAACTTGCCCAGCGAGGCCCGTATTATAGGAAATCTAATAGGGAAGCGTCTGTGGCAGTGTGGTTTTTTGATATGGTTGGGTTGGTGGTAGAGTATCTCAATAGAATCAAAAGTATGTTATGTCCATAGTGGAAGCGTTTTGAAAGAATGAAAGAGTTGAAGTAGATGGTTTTAAAATTACCAGCAAAGAGAGGAAGATGTGATTGATTCCTCATTGGTATACAGTCTTTAATAAACAAAAGACGAACAGTCACTTAAATGGCAGGTTCAGTTGTCCAGATATGAAAAGCTAATCGTTAAAGGTACTGAGAGTATGTTATAAAACAGTGCTAGTTAGTAATTAGAACTTATAGATGATATTTAAATAATCTGACATTATGTACAAGAGAATGTATATTGATCCCTGAAATAGCTACTAGTTGATTCTACAGAATTGTAAGTACAAGAAGCTGAGGCATCAATACAGCCGAAGGGCATATTAAGGATAGAGTTGTAGGACATCAAAAGACTGAGCACTCCCAAATTGTATTTGAGTCTATTTAATAAAGAAACTGAGGTTATGCTATCAGTTGATCACAGTTTATATTCAACAAGGAGAGCGAGTGAGATAGAATAGGACAATAGAGGTTATAAAATATTTGGAAATGTAGTGCTATGTGTTAGCAGTAGTGTTAGTTAGAATGTAGTGATGAGGGTGTGTGTGTGTGTGAATGTCGCTCTTGCACGTGAGAGATTGTAAATAAGTGAAAACAATTAGTCACATTAGACATGGTCGAGTGTGAAAGTTAGAAAAGTATCAAAATATAAGGTGCATTATAAACTTCGAAATCTGTATACATCGAAACAATGTCAGAGGTTTCATAAAAGTAGTAGGAATAACTAAGATGTTAGGATCGTTAAATGACTATTGTACTAGCTATACTAATAATGATGCAAAGTCCCTCAATCTTTGAGAAAACATGTTTATATAGCTTAAATTACAAAATCGACGGAATTGTAAGTACAAGAAGAGTTTAGGATCACTTCGTCGAAGTCACTGTGTGTATGTATAGGCATTGAGGTAAAGCGTTGTGCTGAGTGATCGTAAGACTGCTAGATGTTATGTCTCTAGAGTACGTACGTCTATTGTGTGCGCATTCAGTTTAGTGTTAAATTATGTTGTTTTAGAGATGATATATACATGTCAATTACTATAAAAGGACATGGTTTTTCCTAAGGGTATATTAAACTTAATTAATTTAAGCATCCTCGGAGAAGGTACGCAGTAACAAATTTAGCTTAAATAGTAAAGAGAATATAAAATTATTATCAGATCTCTTTAAATAAATATTAAGCGTTGCTATTAAAAGGAGACTCTTAAATGTCTAATACTATAAGTTGTACAGTGATGAGCTCGTGGTAGATGTGATCATGTTATTGATAGTGATTCAGTGTAGTGGTGAGTAGTTTAGGATGTTAATGTATTTTTCTGATTAATAATGTGAACAGTGTCTATTGATTGTCTTATTAGTTGTGTTCTAGAGAATAAGTTAGTATGATGGATCGATAGGCAGAATTGATAGAACAAGTATGCAATACACTCGAAAGGGATTGACTATACGACATCATTTAGCCATCAAAGATCAGGAAAGAGTAATATATAAGAGAGAGATATTTTCGATTTATACTCATATATAAAAAAAAACTTACGACCGGGGCCTAGGTATGATGCAGAAGAATGATAATGCCTTTGTGAAACTATTTGAGAAATGAAACGTGTAGCTTGAGGGTGTGAGATGTGGGCAGGTGTGTACTCTTGTATTAGTGATTTATAGAGTAGTTTGCAAAGTTTTGAAATTTCAGAGGAGTATGAATACATGTTGATGAATGTACTTGATGTAGGTTGAAGTTTGTCGAGTACGGTCTAATGTATAGTGTGTGTGAAAGGTTGTGCGTGATCGGTGTGTGTTGAGGTGTGCTTGCGTGTGTGTTAAGCTGTGTGAGTGATATCGCAAGGATTAAATGACAAGTTAGGAGAAATAGATCGACGATCCAATTCAAACTCTACAACAGCGGAGAAATAGAATTGTGACGACTCCAAGTATAGGAGAGGACAACGGCGGGCAGAAGTTGACCGCGGAAGCAGTCCGGAAGATCACATGTCGGGCACGTCGCGTTTGCTGCATGTCGATCAGCTGAGAGCATCGCTTTTGGATCAAACATCCGGAATTTACTGGACTAATTAAAGGAAGTCGGCGTAGGACACGCACCTTCAGCGTTTAAATATTAAAGACCAGCGCAATCTCTGCGTACAGTAGTATGGTAATGCATTTGCGTTGAAGTTGCGGGGGGCTACAATTATCTTCGATTCAATTTCACTCTTCGCGCGTATTAATGAGACGTATGAATTTATAGAATTCCTGCTTTAGTTACATTCTACTTAGGATAATCTTTCTAAGTAGAAAAGTTTTCCTGAGATTAGTTTCACTCCAGATTATTTTTTTGTGTAAATGTGTTTTTCTATTAATAATAAAACAATTATTTGCAGAAGTCTCATACTCCAGATTATGATAAAAATGTAAAAGCAATTTACTCACTAATATCCAAATCAGAACTATAAACTCATATAGTCCGACCGCTTAATTATCTTTAGCTAAAAGAATGTTTAAGCTATTTACGAGGGCTTAAAATATTGTAACTACTCATTTGTTAGAACATAATTGGTGATTGTATCTTTGGTTAGTCAATAAACGCCCCGTAGAATATCATGAAAAACACACACTGGAAATCATTTATAACGGCACTTATTGTTCATCCACGCAAACAATATTAGAGTATACCACAATGTTAGTTAACAGGAGGCTACACATGTACTTTGAAATACAGTTCGCGATTGATCACGATAAGACAATTAGATTGAAAAATGGTACTAGTGATCTACTGACTTCTAATGAGATAGAGATCAAAATTGCCTATGCAGCACAGGTAAGATCATTATAGAGTAGATTACATGAAATGGGGATTGATCCACCTATAGAGGTATAGTTGAGGCTGCTCGAGAACCCTTCAAAGAAATCACAAGTTAAGAAAAATGCATTGTAAGTAACCATAATAACATTACATTATTTAAGAAACATCCACTGGCACTGATCATCGAGACTGCAATCTTAACGTCCTATGTTAAAGAGTAATACACAAGGCACTGTCACTATGTCTCTATATATGCTCATGAAGATCAATTAGAAGATAAAATTACCACCCGAATACGGCCACTAATAGACTACAAAATACTTCATTGCAATTATACTAGATTAACCGTACTGAATTTAGTTCATCCTACTTTTATCTATAAATCTCCTAGGCAACACAATGTAGATTTAACAACATGTGTATCGTTTCTGTACTCCTATTACTTATTAGGTAAATCTAATAGTTCGACTATTATCAAATTAATGTCCAGTTTACTCAGTGAGTCGGAAGAATAGAGAAATTAAGGTAATAATGTACAAAAATCATTATATATATTGAGCGATGTGCGAGAAATTATTGATAAAATAGATTATTAATGAAGCTTAACATACACGTTAATTACATAATCTCAATTTTAAAATTGAGAATTAATCATTAGTCTGGCGCACATGTAAAACATCATGCTCAGTTTTTACAGAAGCAATTCTTTCCTTGCGTGTGTTATCAAGTATTAAATTGAAATGCAAGCTTGCTAAAACAAATATAAAAGTATTGTCGACCATGGTCATCTGAAAAGGACCTGAGCGTATAAATGATAGAAATTCGGAGCATCAGATGTTGGTAGAGACATATATATAAGCCGTTAACTAATATCGTACACTTAATAACAAATAAAATTTTATATATTTTTGCCAACAGACCTAATAAAGCGAGTGTAAGTCATATGAGATTCATAAAAACTACAAATTACATAGAGATGAAGGTCATTAGATATTTCTCAGCAGGGTTATCTGATAGAAAGGAGTTAAGCGTAGGTAATGGATACTATGTTTTATTGCTAATGATAGATTAATGATGTGAAATTTGTAATCGGTACAATACTCACAACTATTGGGGAAACATATTATATAAATTACCTTTTTGGATTTTTAGGAGAAGATACATAAAAGGACGCTTTAGTCTCTAAATTACCGTAATTAATTTTAAAAAAATAAAACTTGTGCCTAAATATATTATTAGTGTATATTAATCTAGTAAATTAGATCATGAGTATTGAATAAGATTTTGTTAATTAAATATAGATTGATGATTAAGTGTAATATAATCTTAGTACATTATAAAATAATGACCAATAACCGTGAGGTGTATAATAAATATGAGAGCAACTACGGTATTTTGGAGGATAACAATTAAGAATAGTATTAAGGGTACAGTTATTCTAATTAGACAAGTTACTATATCAATTTTGTATTCATATAATTCGTACATTGATTATCGACTATTTTTCACACTTACGTAGTCCATAGAAAGACTTAGTTATTAACTTGTATAATTTCATTTTTGTTGTGATTAAGTCTAATTTGAATATTCGACTGTATATATTTACACCATGAGACTAAGAATAGAGTTTATAAATGTAAAGCAGTAAGTAGTATTGAACTAATAACGTGAGTATAAGAACTGACGTTTCAAATTCAATTGTAGAGGGATTAGCCTTACAGTGGCTGACCTATTCAGTGACGTTCAAGAATTATATTGCTTCGTAGTATTAAATAAGGAATTCGTAAAATATATGTTCTTATTATTATTAATAAAATACACTGGAAATAACAAAAATATAACAATATCTTAGTAAAAGATATATTAAAAATAACCATATAACGTTCTCTAGATTAACGGATATATTTTAACGTCTGCCATAGGTTCGTATAACTGAAGAAAATCAAATTGATGATCAAACGAACGGAGATAGTACTAATGCACGTAGACTTACAGGTTATACACTTAATCATTTGTGAAGCTTAACGATTTGAGTTCACTTCAACTATATTAATAATCTTCGCAGGTATCATATCATTCGTATTTGTTGTAATTATTTATATTTATTATATAGGTACAAGAGGAGAAAGTTTTAGAGTAATACCTTTGGAAAAAATCATTTTCTTCTAGTTATGTGTGTGATTAATTTATCATATAAGTGAAAATGAACGGTCAATAGAATCGTTACACATATAATTAACTAACTATGACATACTTAACTTAGAGCAGTAACGTTTAAGTTGATAACAAAAATGTAACTACATAACAAAAATTAAAATAAAGACATGGCATAATTAACCATGAAAGTATTTATATATAACTATTTAAATTGAACCTCCGTTCGCAAATAGTAAATAGTAGTAGTTCTAAATATCCCCAATAGAAGCGTATTCGTTTGTATCAGTAAAAATTCGTACCTATTCGCTGTGGACCTATAAGTGAGGTTCAGATACAAATAACTCTACGTGAAGTTAGGCCGTGTTGTATATATTCACGATAAATATGCTGTGGTTTTTATGTATTGCGTTATTCAGACTATCACTCATTTATCGTTAGATGTGTGTGTGTGTCATGTTCCGTGTTCGGGTATTAGTTACAGGCCTTACTAACATAGCTGTGCTATAAAATTATGGAATATAGTGATCAGTTATTAAATTCTTGGTCTTAAATTGGATACTCGATGTATTTTTATCTAAAGTATCATTTCATGCATCACTACAATAAAGCTAAGCTTGAATGTAAGTGACATTATCTGTGATATATGCTGTGGTATAAGTGCCTCATATCTTTTCTCACACCGGTTTGTAAAGCGATTCATAATTAGTAGCACAGATCAGGTGTAGCTTTACTAAAATACAGTGAGAATAAGAGTATACACGAATTAATGACCATGAGAGGAAATAACCACTGTTGTTGTTGAGCACAATTTCTACTAGATAGATGTACGATAAACGAGTGAAACTATAACACTAAATACAACTCATCAAACACATATGACATATAAATAAAAATTAATGACAAACTTGAATAATAAATAAATATAAACTATGATTATAAAAAATAATAATTGATATAGCTCTATTTTACATATAATAAATTAAAAAAAATAGAAAGTATAAAATTAAACCTTATTTATGTAAACAGAGAATAAATGAAAATAATGTTCAAGTAAATACCCTAATTCACATTCACTACACAGAAAGTATAATAAAAGTAAATGCAGATAAGTTAAACACGTAGTTATGCCGTTAAAGTTTAATATATAGTAAAAGCGAGAATAAAGCAGTTAAAAGCTTAATGAATTTTGATTTTAAACATACGCTTAGTTCCATATTGCTCGGCTAAGGCTAATAACTTAATTTATAAATTATATTCAGAGTTTCATTATTTTCATGAGTATAGTAACTAATCAAGTAAACATTGGTGAAAGGGTATCAATTTGAAAGTCTTCCTGGTTTAAGTCTTTTATTTTCACTCTCTCATTATACTTATTTTATTTATTTGTATACTTAATTGTTATATTAATACTGCTCTACTCTTAAACTACGCTCACATGGTATATATTTATTTTTTTCATTACGATATAACATACCATTTTAAAAAATCGTTATCCATAATTTTTCAAGGTTTAAATAGAGGTTTAATTTTAATATCTAAGTACATATTTCTTTCCTTACATAAAGAAAAGATTATTAAACAAATAAAAACATCATATAGTTAAGATAAATATAATGGTTTCAATAAAATCAAGAAAATCATTAAAGTAGAATATATTAAATGTTACAAAAGAATAAAGCATGAATCTTTTGTTATCAATGAAGAGGAAAGAATATAATAAGCAAGTTAAAGCAGAATTAGGTGTAAGCTCAGACGTCATAAAGCCATGTGAAACGAGAGATGAGAGTCGTAGCTTCCCCGATTGCATTAAAACTGGATGTTATAACACTCAGAAGGGGGCGGAGTTAGTATGCTTTATGTTTCTCACTGCGTTTGGTACACTGCCTGTGATTGTATAAGGGAAGGCTATTTTATATATCACTAGTTACAATTTGATAAAAGGTGATTCTTGCTATTAGGTCTTTTATAAAAACTCACACCAGTGTATTATAGGCTGATGGAATTGGTCGTAGGCAAAGGGTGGTACGGTAAAAGAATATGTTAAAAAGTATATTTAGAGAAATTATAGTAGATTCCAGAATATGGAAAATAAAATGAACGAGAAGAAGGTAAAATTAAATACAAAATGTAAAACGCATTATTAAATTATTAGTAATACTATCCTGCCTTTATGGATTACCTTAAAAATGTAAAATGCAGAAAGTAAAGAGCAGTACAAGGCAGAAATTAAAACAGTAAAGCAAGCAAAAAGGAGAAGCTGTAAAACCAAATTGTCTTCAGTAAATATTGTAAACGCAGCAATAAAATGAGCACGTAAAACAGTAGAGCGTGTTACCTTAACACCTAGGGCGGGGATTAGTATACTCGTTTGTTTATCTATCTCGAGGTGATGTAAACTGCTCTCGTAGACTCATGTGTTTGATGCTTCATACTATCACACTGTTTCTTAGATAACATCTTTCGTATAAAACAAGTGTTAAAGGTAATATATCATAAAAAAGCTAATATATTCTTTAAGCACTTCACTCTTTTCTGAATTTTTTTTCTACAGGATATTTCTACGCGAAATTCTAAAAATATACATATGATAATTTGTTTTAAAAAATTTTAGTAATCTATAACATAATTATGTACGGTGAGAAATAATCAAAAGTGATTAAGTTGAAATGCATAAAAATAAATTTAAGATAATAAAAAATCATGTTTATAAATGTAATAAATTATAAAACTTAAAATGTAATTAGTTATATTTGTATTTATAATGAATAAATAGGATTTCAAAGATAAATATATTTCAACATATGTTTAATATAATGGAGTTGATTTAGTTATTTTAATTTCATTGTAAGTGTATTTATTATAAATAAATAAATGTTTATAGTAGTAAGCTAATCAGGAATAAAAAATGCATAGATGATTTTAAATAAGTAGATAAATTAAATAATTTGTAAAAGAAATTCTTTGAAATGTGATTATTAAATGTAGAAAAATATAAATGGTAAGTCTATAGAGTTATAAACTATTAATAAAAAATCTATCTTCATTCGCACATGGACGCGATCCACGTGTTCGGCTAACTAACCTGCGTGACGTGCGGGGCCTCCATCCTTCGATAATATTGCCCGAAGAGCGGGTAGATATGGGGTTGCTGCGTAGCCATGGTGGAGGGGCAGACAGGCATATTGTATAATGTAACGCGGGGACGACATTAATATACGTATACTTCTTGCATTGCCTCATAACACTACATGATGTGGTTAAGCATGTAGACCAGTCAAAGTAAGGTGAAGATTAGTGCGTTTACAAAGATGAATCAATCAAATATAAAGAACTGGATAATCTACAAAGACTGGGAAAAAAGGCTCCAAGTCAAACGAATTGAGCTCGGACAATATTAATAATCAAAGTGAGAGTGAACCTTTCTCAAGTTTGGGCAAAAGTCATAAATTTAAAGCATATGATCCAGGCATATCAATGTCTGCAGTGAACCTCAATTGCTCAATGGTGCTTAGAGAACATTAATGGCTCGAGAAGGCATGTTTAATAGGATCGCCGCATTAATGCTGGAGGCCATGCATTTGCTCTTTGTTTTTGCAGAGTTGTCAGATGTGTCTTTACAAAGTGCTAAAACGGATAGAAGGCTGTCAAATTTCGAGGTGCTGTGTGAGTTGTATGAGTCTGTATAGTTGTAGGATTCTGTTGTTGTCTGAAGGTGGGATGTCTGTTAAGAGCTGGCATAAAATCGTGTATATAGAATAAATAGGCTTAAGGTCTACCTATGGAGAGGTGTAGTGCTGATAAGTGTTCAATACGTGAAGAAACAATGAGACTAGGTAAGCTCATTCCTAAGTTACTAAGAGTCATTCAGAGGCAGGATTGGAAAACTTTATCATATTCTCAGCCCCGAATGACCTGCCAGCATTTAACGAACGCGTTCTCACTATCAGGCCGTTTTTAATTTTATAGGGTGAGGGATCACCACTATATACAGAGGCAAAGTAGGAGGTGTGATAATTAAACAGTATGCACACTAATAGGAAGGGAACGTGGGCGTAGCGCTCGCAGGTGCACTTCGGTCCTCGATAATATAGAGGCTGTTGAACATGATAGTGAGGCACATGTGTTTCATTCAAGTAAAAGTGGTAGCTCTATAAAATTGCATCAAATATGTGTTCACATCTATTTCGCCGAACGCGTGAACTGCGTGAGTGTAGAACCTCGTGTCATTACAATGAGTCACTTCGGGCACTTATCCGACCGCCACTTCAGATTGTATTTGTGGCAAATACTTACATTGCATAACAATTCTATGTTGGTACACTTTTTTTTGATAGTTTCTCGATTTCATTGCCATTTGGCACTGAAACCCCACGTGGTGCCACTTGGCACTGTCACAACAGGCTAGCATCTCCAATGTGTCATGGTTCTCTTGTATATAAATTACTCAACAGACTCATGTCTTTTATGATGAAAGAAAACTAACTGCGACAATCACTAAGGATTATTCTTAACGGCGTGTTGTGATATTGGAGCAATTTAAAGGTTGAAGGCAGTCAAGGTCGTGCGCAGAATTCAACTAATATGTGTCTGCGTAAAAGAGCAACTTGACAAATTGGTACGGGCAAAAGTAGAATACATAAAGGTCAAGAGGAAGGCCGAACCATAAGTCATGGTCAAACAGGTTCAGAAATTTAACGTCTTAAAAAAAGGGCTGAGATGTCCCTAATTTTTTGTAAGACAAAAAAAGGTTCACCGATTGGTGATAGCTTATCAAAGGGATCAAAGGCAAGACGCGGTACGCATGGTAATCACTTAGATCATGGAGTGAGGTAGATTGTGAAGTCTGGCCAAAACGGTCCCTTAAGCGTACAGTATAGTGTGTTCATATTTATATCGGTAAGTTGTATAAGTGTTTATTTTTGGTATAGCTCAGTTTATTGATTGTCATGCTATGGTTTCTGCTCTGTTCCTGTATTTAGAGGTGTAAGTGTGTGTGTGTGTGGCGTGTGTGTGTGGGTGTTGTGTTTGTCTTTGTTGGTAGTGCTGTGTGTGTGTGTGGTGTGTGCATGGGAGTGATACGGGTGTGTTAAGTAGGTAATGTGGGTTGGTCGTACCGCCACGAGTGGTTGTTAGGCGTGTTATGTACAAGTTAGGGTATTGTGTGGTCAAACACTGTGCGTGACCAAAGTTAGGACGAAATATTGCTGACGGGCTGGGCCCACGAAGTGGGTAAAATATATTAGCGTGGGCCAAAAAATGATGACCCATTGGTAATGGTAAATGTTTTATTCTATCAATGGCCAAATGTCAAAAATTATGTCCTCAAGGCAAGAAATGCATCTATCATCAAAAGAAGGTGAAATAAATAGGCTTTTCCCTCTAATCCCTCTATAGAGGTTTGCGCCTATTTATACCTGTCGCTTGCTGGCAAGGCGCACAAAAAAAATTTTTAAGAAGACGTGCCGTTGGGACATCGAAATATTCGAAAAAAATGAATCCAACATCGTCAATTTAGCGAGACGTGGTTGGCAAGGAGCCCGAAAATGCCGAAATACTCATTGGTTGATTTAATCGCAAATAATTAAGCATTCAATACAAAGATGTAAGGACATCCAAAAAAAATAGGGCTAGCTTTAAACACAACTAGTATACATAAGTACTTCAACAACATAAATATCTGTGGGCGACAAATAAACTCTTCATCACGGAAGGTACAGCTCATTGCGAATATCCATAAGGTTCCTTCGTAGAGTAAATATTAAGCCGATACGAGTGCGAACCTACTATAAAATTTTTGTATCTCTCATTGGTATCTTTCGTGGGTTTCCAAAAAAGTTTACTCAGACAGTAAGAATCATCCAAAAAATGGCAACCCTCACGCATACGATTGGCTGAGGATTGCCGTAGGTGCAAACGATTGTTGTAGGGTCGAAAAAACTTAGGAAAGGGCCGGTAAGAGGTAGGGGGATAATATAACAAATTCCGAACGTCAACAAGTAAAGGCACACTCCGACCAATCAAAAAAGGAATTCTTGCTATGACGCAACCGTAAATTGGCTCGCACTACCATTTCTTCGTAAAGCGGATGCTACAATAATTCGAGCAGGTCTGATATTTAATTCTTTTTCCCCATTAATACTTTTTGATAGGTTGTGATCAATCCATTGTTGCTGGTACAAAGTAAAGAATAAGAAATCAGTGGCAAAAAATTAGGTTGCCCAAAGATTAAGGGTTGCAAAATAGGGGAGCGCCAGAAAAATTCAGGGTTCGATAACGATAACTTAGGGTGAGAAACAATTATGGCGGTTCTCAAAACAAATTAGAGGGTTCTCAAAAAATACCGTGTGGCCAAAAATGACCCACTGGAAGGCAATACGATAAATAGTGTGGTCCGATAAAAAGGTAAAGGTCCCCCAAAAAGGGTAAGGCCCGTACATAGTTGAAAAGGTCAAGGCAGGTACAAAAATTGGGTCCCAAAAAAAAGGTCCACGGCCGGGCAAAATAGTAAAGGGTCCAGATGAAAAGGTCAGGGGCAGGTAAACATCACCCCAGAAAGAACGAACAACGAGGGCGTCATGAAAAGCCGTCAATGTGCCATGGTAATCAGACCGCGTGGGCAAATTTTGCCCACGGTTCCATTTGGCCCCCGCTATACTATACACGATGAATGATTCATCACCATCCTCTCTTTGAGAAATTGAATATTTTCCTGTAAATGTTTTCCGTATTTGAAATCGAAAATATAATGTTTCCTTTCTGAGTCTCCCCTGAACCGAAAGTGAGACATGTTTTGAATACACATTTTCCGACAACACGCACGACAATTGTGCCTCAAACAAACTAATTGTGAGAACGACGGAAAAACTGATGCTCAGCGCAACGATGCCAATCACTCCGCTGCTGGATTAACACACCGTGTTCCTTTCCCATTGACTGCGCCCACAAGAACGGGCTTCAATCTACTACCGCACAACACCCCTTATTACATATGAGAAGAACTTAATCGGAATGTTCCGGCGTATTTATCTGGA
Organism: Trachelipus rathkii; assembly: GCA_015478945.1. Classification (NCBI taxonomy): domain Eukaryota; kingdom Metazoa; phylum Arthropoda; class Malacostraca; order Isopoda; family Trachelipodidae; genus Trachelipus; species Trachelipus rathkii. The sequence goes on from JABUQX010125386.1 coordinate 20,697, forward strand.
CTACTCTCTGTATATAGACCTGACAATTGTCCACAATATATAGCTAATTAGGTTAGAGAAATACAGTGGAAATTAGACTCTAAAATTGAGTATATATATCAAATCTAATTATATTAGTAAATGAGCTTGATTTTATCATGTATTGAATTAAATACAAATGTTATCTAGGCTTCATGCCTTAAGTATATATATATAACTTAGATCTATATCTATAATATACTTATATATATATAGTATAGTATTACAGCTATACTATCACATATACTATTATATATTAACTATCATACATATATATATTATATATATATAAGAATACTATATATATATAAGTATACTATGATAATATATTATATATATTTAACCGGCTAAGTTACCACAGTTTTTTGTATAAATAATTACTTATGCTGATTAAAACATTGGAATGAATGCAAAAGAATATTTTATACAGTATAGGTATAAAGCCGCCCTTAGTACTGATAATTATAATATACTATATGAGTAATATACTATGTAAGTCTTAATAAGAACCAATATATACATATATATAATTATGCTCGAGTTTATTTATAATCATAATGTATCTGATCGATCCTGTTCGTCGTCTATACAGGTAGGCGCAAATATTTTTATTGTTTATTTTTTTTAGGTATTTTTGCCAGATCGTTGGTAAATAGGATATATATTAATTTTTTGTGGTAAAGGAATACATAGCATATGAACATTTGTTTAGGAGGGTCTGCCCGGCCCCTACATCCCCCTAAACAAAGAATGAAAAAATATATCCTCAGTACCATGCTTATATACAGCCCATACAAATTTAAAATTAAACAAATAAAACATCTGACAATAAATAAGTACTTTTTAAAATGACAATATTGTTACCTTCATATTATTTCGGCTTTATTTTTTAAATTATACTTTTTTTACGCTTTCTTTCATTACAAATCATTTCTAACATTTCATAAAAGTTTCTTGAAAGTGATAATTATCATTTATAAGTGTATATACTTAAAAGTTACTAAGTGATAATTTCGTCCATAGACAAATGTTATAAACATGAAATTTGGGGGCCTATTATTCATATTTAGCAAACTTTAAAAGCTACGTTTTTGACAATACTTCGAAAATTAATAAAATACCATTTCTCTTAAAAGAAATTCATCTTCTTAAAGAAGACAAAGCAAGAAGGACATGAGAGCTCGTCTCCACTCCTTATTAAGACAAAATGGTGCTAAACACCTCTCAGGACTGCACTGCCACGATCTCGTCGCTCGAAAAAACATAACTATTTGGGATTAATTTTCATCAAATTATTATAATATATTTATACAATATCAATAGATTAATAGACTACAGAGAGAAAGATATATAAGGTATATATATACATTTACCTCACCTAGAAACCCTCTGAATAGTATATGAAAATATATATAGTATTATATATTAACTTATAATAATAGAGTAATTTAAAATACATCTATTTATATATATCTAAAATAAAAATGTAATAAATGCCTAATATATATAATAATAACTAATACTTATGTTATTTTTTGACTCATAATAGATAATTTCACTACTGACGAAATAGTAATCCCAATCAGAGCTTTTTTGTAATGACTGGGAGATGGAGGAGTGCAGTTCACGGTATCAGTTTTTAATCATACCTGGATCGTTATGTTGTTTTCTAATTCATTATAATTTTAACTTAGATTGTTAAGAAATAGACGCACGAGAGAGATAGAGGCATGAGAGAGGAGACATCAAGAATCAACCCTATATATATATATATATATTATATTAATATATATTATAATATATATGATATATATATACTATACTCCACCCTTATATATTATATATATTTATATATATATATAATGTATATATAATTTATATATATATAATTACTTTATATATAATATATATATTAATATCATTATAATGTACTATTGTAACAGTTTTGATATAGACCCTATATACTAGTGAAAAAACAGCGTAGGCAGAGGTTTTTTTTTATCGAATGTTTGATTTTTAATATCCGCCGGAGTGCGCCCACCTCTGATATATATTAATATATATAATATATTTATATAATATATACTTATATATAATATAAGTATATATGTATAGTACTATAGCTCATATAATATAATCCGGGTATAATTA
>JABUQX010125387.1:0-26572 GCA_015478945.1 Trachelipus rathkii
CTATTAATATATTAATTATTAATATTATATTTAATATTAATTAGTATATATTATATATATATCATATATATTAATAATTAATATTATTAATATATATATATATTCAATATATAATTTATATATATGTAATATATATTAATAAATAATTATTATATTATATATCATAATATATTAATTATATTAATATCTATATATTATATATTAATAATTTTATAAGTTATCTAATAGAATATATTTGTAGCAATATCATGTTATGCTAATTATTTTTAATATTAATAATAATATAATTAATATAATTATATTAGGATACCACATATAAATATATTCTTATAACTTATTAATATTATATAACGCAATTAATTTGCTCCAAAGTAATATCTATTATACTATTATTATTGGCATAATTATAATTTTATAATATAATTTATATATGAATAAATATATTTAAATATATTCATAATTTTATACAGTTAAGATGAAAATGTAAAATTGTGAAACTAAATTATATTTTTTTTTGTATAAATATAACTTAATTAATAATCTTCAATACTAATCAATACCATTAAACACTGAAGTAGATCTATAAATGACGAGCTACAAATAATTTTCAGATGAACTTGCGCTCAAGAATAGAGTAAGATGTGAAACACGCAATTGGGCTGTGTTTTAAGGAAAATAGTTTGATGTCTCTTACAATAGCTCACTAAGTTATCATCCGCGAGTCCAGTACTGCGCCAAAAGGAACTGATACAATCAGATGTAACTGCGTGAGTAAAGATTTACAATGATATAATAGACTAGATAGAGTATAAATTGACGTAATAAAGGTTGACTTTGTTCTACTGTGTTTAGACCATGCAGCTGTGATTGTGAGTGCCACTTCATTAAATTATTAATGTTGCTTTCCCTTAAATTGATCTTTAATTAGATGTTTATTTTAATTTTATTTATTTAAATTTGTTACGTCTAATATAACGTAGTTACATATTTACTATATTGAAATACAATATAGATTATCACTTAATTACGAATACCACGTCAAGAAGTTATAGAAAGCGGTATTACGTATAATAATATTGGTATAATCTGTTCATAAGCTTCAAGTAAAATGTTCGTGCGGTTTTATTGGTTGTAATTTGTATGTGTTCCGGTCTGTGTTGTAGCTGGCATTGTAACGTGTGCTGATGGTCTCGATGTGGTGATCTGAGTTGCTCGTTGACTGTAGATTGGTGTGAATGTGCTGTTGAAATGTGATGTATATTTGTCTGTGTTGGTGGGTTGTATCATTATTTGCATTGTTGGTCGCTTATATCAAACGCGTGTTTCCCGTGATTGTGGTACTAATTGCTTTATCCTATTGGTTTGTTTTAAGTCATTTGAAGTAATGAGTGTTCGTAATGTGTGTGTGGTGTAGTGATGATGTTATGTTAGTGTATGTAGTGATGTGTTAGATAGTGTATGTAGGTATCGTATGATGTGCTGGTAATTGTTTTATATGATGTGTGTGCTGTAATGATGCTGGTGTGAATATATAATAGCCTTAATCAAGAGGGATAAATCGAACTATTGGTATCAATATTTGTGATAACGGACATATATAATATTGTCATCTTGGATTACTATGATAATTGGAGTGCCTAAAATTTATTATAAATAAGTTATAAGTCCATTCATATTAAAATTAGGAGTTTTTGAGCTATGGCAACTTCACTCTTTTATTTGCTTTAATTAATTTTTAGGTATTTTGTCCATATTTTTATAAACTTAATTAACTTCAAATAATATAAATACTGTATTGTTTTGATAATATATTTAATAATTGAATATTATATTGGTAAAATATAAATAATATTAAATTAAATAATAATATATTAATTATATTTTTATAAATAATGTATAGTATTATAAAAAATACTACAAAACCGTATTTATTATTCAATAATCCATAGCTCTATATAGAATATCTGATCTGGAATACCTGACTTAAATACAGAATATGAAGTGGTCGTAATTTACGATGCGTCCATATAAATGATCAAACTATAGGGGCGCTTGACGCTGCTCTCTAATGTCTGATTAGACGTAAACTAAAGAATGAACTCGTCAGTTTCGTGATCTTCTCGGCAATATATCTTTTTTTATGTTTTTTCTTTAATCATACGTGTTATGAATTACAAACAAATAGTTCATATTGATACGCGCAAAATAGTGTAGTGGTACACGTTTGAACCCTATGCTCGAGGGCATAATGTGGAGATCATCAAGGGAAGAGATGTTACGGCATACATATATCTGGATGACCCTGGGTGGTATTCTATGTACTGGGATATGAATTTATATTCATATCATCCCGCGAAAGTAATTGCCGAGTTCTTTCATTGTTAAGTCGTTTTGTATTCGTTTTGGCGTCTATTTCGTTTTTGTCTATTTTTATTTTTGGCTATCGAAACCTCATGCTTGATAGCGGGTCTTGCTAGCGTGGAATCTAAGTCCCGGATCATGGATGAAATCACGTTTGGCTGATAGAGTCTTTTAACTTTTTACAACTGTCTACTTTAAGTATGTCAAAAACAACTGGTTGAAGGTTGCGAATATATATAATATATATATATATAGATAGACATATATATATGAACTATATAATATATTACAATAATTCCGTCTTAACCTCGATTTAAATTATAATTATTATACATAATAATTTTAATTTTAATAAGCTATAATATTTTTTATAGTTATTATATTTTATTTTTTTTTTTTATTAATCTTTCTCGTATTAATATATTACTAGTTTCCGTATAATGTATATATATTTGTTTTTTTAGTTTTTAAGGAAAAAATTTTAAATTTTAATTATACATAAAAGTGAATACTCATTATGATTTACCTCCTCAACGGCTGTCTACAAGCTCTGCAATTTTGTCAAGCGCTTAATAGAGAATGTGTAAAACAGGAAAAGTCTGGTCGGGTGTCTCTTGTCGTTCTCTCTTTCGGCATCCTTTTGAAACTTTACAATGTAGTTGAAAATAAGGATATAGTGAGGGCTTATTCAATACAGGACAGGGGGGGGTCGATCAATATGAAAAGGGGTCGAAGAATATGGGGCGACAGGAAGACGGTGGCCAGGATCTTAATTTAAAAATAATATAATATAGTCTTACGCTATTACGTCTTACTATCATCCGATAATTATTGAGCTTTGTTAAATATCCGGTATTATATATTATGTATATAGTAGCTGTGCGAATACTCTATATATTATCAAATTATATATCGATTCTACTCAACTTCACAATAGCCTCTTTCAATCCGGAGATCGGGAGGATTGGTCAGCGGAAAGTATTTGTAAATGGTCTCATACCAGTGGTAATGTTTCAGGGGAAACAAATTGAAGCCCGATAAGCAAGCCTGATCACAGCAATTCACCAACGCAGTCGAAGTGTTTGTCAACCGCGGGCGTAGAGTTGCATCCTACCGAATCGCGGCTTTTCCAATGCGAGAAGCTGAGAAAAGAGTGATGAATTTAATGTGAAACAGTTTTGACTTATTGAATGTGTTTTTGCTGATGTCTGCTAGTTTGAATTTTTTGTGTCGTTTTTTTGTTTATTGAATGATCACTTTGTTTCCAATTTTCTGTTAACTATAACTGTCAGTTATCTATATTATAATACAATATCTTTTGTACACTACCCACCACACACCACTCCACCCCACCTCAACCATCACGCCCAACACACTACTCACCACTCACACACACCAACCAACTACATCACACAACATTACGCTAGATATTATCCCTACAAAATATATATGTAAATTGAATTTATTTTTTCTTAGGTTTAAAACATCTGGAGATGTGGTTTCTTTTTGAGATTATATATTATAATCGTAATTATCCAAATTAATATATTATTTCATTTTTAAAAATATATATTATATATTTATAATTAAAATTAAAAGATAAGGTAATTCTTTATTGGACAATATAAAAATATTATTATATATATATAAATATATATATTTATTTATATTCGAACTATTATTGTAAGCTCTATGTCGCGTAATATACTAACCTATTACATACTGAATTATAAAATATACAAATTGTCATAGTAGACTGATAAAGTGGAATATGAAAAAAACCATCGGCAACTGTAGATAATCAGGAAAGAGTATGAATTATTTAGAAAAAATGAGATACATAAAGAGAGGGAGAAATGAGGCCGGAGGAATAAGGAAAACCAGTAGCACAGGCCGAAGAGTAATAATAAGTAGATACAAATTACACAGCTGTTTTAATAATTCTGAGGCAGAAAAGATATGTGTTATGGTTCAGGGTACCCGGACCGGAGAATGAGATAATTATCATCCAAAGGTAGTAGATTACTGTTGCGGCTAATCAATACCTCCTAATTAATATAAAAGGTCATTAAATAATAGGGTTTAAGTTGACTGTAACTGTTATTGTTTTTTTGTTTATATTATAATAGTTCGCACCTCACGGGCATAAATATGCAAAATGGTAATTTTACATATAATATAATAATATATTTATATATATTTTATATATATATTAAATATATATATTTATATAATATTCTATTATAATATTAAATATTATATTAATTATATTTTAATATATAATCCTTAATATAATTAATATAAATTAATATATCTATATATATAATAATATATATAATATAATATTATATTAATATTATATATATATATATTAATTATATATATATATATATATATATATATATAATTAATATATTAATATATATATTATATATTATAATAGTTATATAATAAATTATATAATATATATATATATATATATATAAATATTTTATATATTATATATATTTTATTTTAAATTTTTTATTAATTTACAGAAAAAAACAGTTTACAGATAATTCAGTCTGATAATAAAATATCTTGTTATTAATTTCCATTTGGGATTATTTATGTAATTTATCCTGTTCTATATATTATAGTCAGTAAGTTGGGATTCATTATAACCTTATATATTTATAGTAATATAAAGTAAGTTAACGATAAAAATAGTAAATAAGAACTGAGTGTCATTTAGATAATATAAGCTATACTAGGATGCATTACTATCAAGAGGAAATCCAAAGGAAGATAATGAACATAAGATTCAAATAAATAAATACAATATATATACAAAATAATATATTATATATATATATATATATTATATATAAAAACTATTACTTATATATAAGGATAGTATCTTGAATATAAAAGAATAACAGAAAAATCTATATTATATATGCATAATATTATTTGAAGATTACAAGAAATAATTGATTATTCATAAGAGGAAGGATGTGTACATTTAAATACTATATATGAAAAGAAAGCAAATCATATGATATTATTTCAAAGACACATATATATATATCTCTTATATATATAATATATATATATATATATAATATATATATATTTTAATATATATATAATTATATATATTTTAATATATATATAATATATATATATTATAATATTTATATATATATTATATATATAATTATATAATATTATATTATATATATATAGATATATATATACTTATATTTGATATATATAAATAATTTATATAGCAATATAATGATTATAGTATATATATCATTATATTATACGACCAATTATATATATATATTATATATATTATCATATAAAAATATATATAATATCTAATATATAATATATATAAATATATATATATATATATATACCATTATATATATATACAACTCATTCTTACATCATCTATTAAAAAAAGAAATTTCTCTTTCACTCAGCCTACACTGTTTGAAATACTGAGAAATAAAGTTTTGGGACATTAATGATAGAAAAATCACAAATTCTTTCAAAATTGGGGAAATGATTGGCTGTGGAAAATCTGTCCATTTTATTTTGTAGAAGACATTGGATTTAAGAGATTAATTAAATATCACCAGTATGGACCACACATATACCTCCCTCAATACTTTCATAAGTAGCATGTAGCATTAGTTTCTGAAGTTTGAAATGGTGGGTAAAAAGCAAAAAATAAATTCAAGTTTGTAACAAAGTCTCAAGCAATATCATTAACATCAGATATTTAGACTTGCTCATTATAACGATGAAAGCTTTAGAAGTATGTCAGGAGGAGGGGCTTGGCTGATACAGATTTTCAGGCAAGCGTGGAACATTACAAAATACAGTAGTTTAAGTGTTTCTCTTCAGAGAAAATATATGTCTAAAAGTGAGGAAATATTTAAGAGCTGGGATTTAAAAAGGAAAATTTCATGCGTGTTGTCATAAGCCAAGATAATGCACCTAACATTACAAAAAGGTATGAGAGCGACAAAGGTGTTAATAAATTGAGACATGTTTTATTTTCATCCATCTTACACAGCTAGAAGTAATACATGATGCTATATTTTCTCATAAATCAATTAAAGATTAATTACTTTATGTAGAAAAATTGTAGGTCATTTTAGTAGGTAGTCAACCTAATTGCTACACAGTTACAACTAACACTAAGTTAATAACTTGAATTCAAATATCCTCTCAAAATTTGTGGTTGCCAATACACGAGAGAAGGTTATCACGTATTGTAATTATACTATACTACTATTATAATATATATATAAATCAAAATGAATGTTAGGAATACTTAAAGAATAGGAATTACATCATCATTTATATATATATATACATATATATACTATTATTATATATTAGCTGCTAATATAATTATAAAGGATTCATAGAAGACTAATATACATAAAAATTTGGATTTAATTATTATTATAATAATATATATATATATATTCTTATTATATATTATTATATTATTATCATCAATAATAATATATTCGTAAAAACAATTTATACTATGAAATATACTTTTACTAATAATAGCATAATACACTTATAAGGGACTAAATGACTAATAGGTAATATAGTAATATATATATTAGATAATATATATAATATATAACTATAATATAAAATATATACGGTGATCACTATTATTACTATTTTGAAAGAATACTACATCTATGAGCGTTTTTGTTGAAGTCAATATTTTTATTATTTCTTCAATCACCACAAAGATTACACAGGTTGGGATATACTATATATATATATAATTATATATATATATATGACTATATAAATATATCATATCATAATATACGTATATATCGTTATATAACCTTATATAGATGCACCATATAATTCTATAATATACATATATATTATAAAGGTCTATATATGAATATAAATATATCATATACAATATAATATATGTATATTATATATATATTATATATATTATATATATTATCATATATATATATATATTTAATGGTGTGTTTAAAACTCGTATGGAAAAGTCTTAAAAGTTTATGTATTAAAAGATGGCTTTGAATTAGTGATTGAAGGAGAAAGGACGAAGTGAATGTAAAGTTTATCTCGTCTCCACCAAAGTGACTCAAAAGAATCCGCCTTTAACCCTTTTTTAATTCGTCACTCAAACAGAGAAAGAAAACACTAAAAGAAAACAAGAATAAAAAAAAAAAGTAAGGAAAGAAAATAAAAAAAAATGGGATGAAAATAGTGAAGGAAGAAGTAAAGCTAAAAATTTAGAGAATAAATTAATTAAAGGAGAAAGAATGAAAAAAAAGAGGAGGAGAGGAGAAAGAAGAGGAATAATAAGAGGGAGAAAAGGGAAGAAAGAAGAGGGAAAAAAGAGAAGATGGATGGAAAAAAAGGAAAGATTAAAAAATTGAAAAAAATAAGAGAATAAAGAAAAGAATTATAAATTGATAAAAATAAGAGAAGAAAGAGGAGAATACAAGAAGAGGAGAAAAAAAAATTGTAAAAATAGTTATAGCAATATACAAGTAAACAAGAGTAATTAAGTAAGATAAAGGAGGAAATAAAGGAAGAAAAAAAAAGAAGAAATTTTTAAAAATATAGACTGGGAGAACGAAGAAAAAGTAAATATCCAATATGTGAATAAACTAATAAATATATTAACAATGAAACAAGACGATTCCAAAGATTTATTTCAGAGTTTCCTATATAAGAGAAAGAAGGAGGAATTGTCTTCACACAAATAAGATATAAAATGTTAAAAAAATTTTAAGGATAATTATATTATTATTATATTTTATTATTATTATTATTATTATTATTTTATTCTATTATTATTATTATTAATTCTATTATTGATCCCTATTATTATTATTATGATTAATTATTATTAGTAGTAGTAGTAGTAGTAGTAATGACACGTTTAGTGGTAAGTTGTAATCCTAGTAGTGCATAACTATTCTTAATACTTTATTTTTTGGTTAATTCATCTTAAATTTATTAAATTGTAGATATGTTGGTTTCTGTTTTTTCCTCTCAGATCTATTAAAAGAGTCTCTGGTAAAATTATATAGCATACCTCGGTATACACGTATATCATATATATACTATCAATACATATATATATTTATATTAATATCTTTATATATATTTTTATAATATATACTACTATATATATATATATATATACATATATATATATCTATATATAATATAATTATATATATATATATAATATATTAGTATATACTATATATTAATATATATTATATATTATCATATATATATATAATAATATAAATATATATCACTATATATATATCTTAAAATACTTATATATAATTTATATTACTTTTTATATAATATACATTTTCGTTTTTATATATAGCTATATATAATTGATTATAGTATATACTATAGTATAATATAACTAATAATTATACATATATGTATATATTTATATATACTCTATATATAATAATATATATATATATATATATTATATATATATATAATTATATTATATATATTATATAATATATATAGTATATAATATATAATATATATATTATCTATATATAATATATTATTTTTACATTTATAATTAAATCTGAATTTGTTTGATTTATTACTTTATTTCTTTAGCTACTTTAATTTCTTAATTAATTTTAAAATCTAGAATAAACTGAATTTATATTTATTTATTTTTTATTTATTTACTTATTTATTGAGTTTTATTTAACAATTTAGTAATACTTATATATTATGAACTCTTCAAAAAATCATGTTACAAAATATTAAGATATTGCATCATATTTTTCGCCTTTTCCAAATTCCATACATATAATCATTTGGCAGAGTGAACCTTTGACTAGTTTTAAAATGTCAATTAAAAAAGAAAGAAAGCAAGTTTCAAAGGAAAAGGTCGCGTAAGTTCTCAAACCTTTTCTTTACACATAATAAAATTTAATTACCGACTCTTTAACCTCTCCTTTAATTTGGCTCGCTTGAGTGCCTAATGCTTTAGAACAGGGACTTATGTCAAATGGTCTACCAAGGATAAGGTAGGTTTAGGTGTAGGTTATGGTTGGTTGGTTTTAAATTTAGGTTAAGTTAGGTTTTGGTTAGGAGATTGGTTAAGGTTAGGTTAGGTTAGGTTTGGTTAGGTGGTTTTGGTTTAGGGTTAGGTTGGTTAGGTTTAGGTTAGGTTCTAAATTAGGCTAGTGAACTTTGGTTAGGTTAGCTTTTTTTTAAAATTTTATAGAAAAAAATATCGAATTTTAGTAAAATAGGACTTACAAGGCTAAACAAAAAAAAACCGTTCAAGTGAATAAGTAGCTATATGGATGGATTGGGCAAAATATATTCTGACAAAGTCAATGTCTTTATCGATCTGTTTTTCTCTCTGTGTTGCTGAGATGGCTTGCAGAGTTACATAAGAGCTTAAATTAAAAAAAGAAAATAATAAATTTGTATCTAATTCTACGACAACTTATCAATGAGAATATTTCTGAAAATTAGTTCGTGATTTAAAATCGTTTAAAAAAAAAAAAAAAAATGCTTTTTATTACCTCCAACATTTAAATCAGCTATTAAAAAATAATAAAGTAACATAATATAATTATATATATATATATTATATAATATATATATATATATATTACTTTATTAAATAGTATATTTATATATATATATATCTATATGATATATAATATATTATATATCATTGGAATATGTTTTAATTAATACGAGTATACTAATCGTATTAACTTCTTAACATGTTTGCCACAAAAGCTTAACATAATGATATTTCTCCAGTGAACACTAACACTCCTTCTCTCTCCCCCACCCACCCTTCTCTTCGCGGCCTGACCGGCAAAAACGCAGCGAGGAAAATCACTTTTAAAAGTGATATGTTACTAGTGTTGTTGCTCCTCCGATCTCGTTTCTCTTTTGGAATTAAACTGGTAATTATATTTCCTTCTCTAATTTGTTATTTAAAATAAATTATTAATTATTTTTTTTTTTCGAATTTTTTAAAATTAATTAAGATATTTGAATTTTTTTGGAAAAACTTTCCGTACCTGGGTCTAAAGGTACCATATTCAAAGGGCCTACATACACCTGAGATGCATATTTCGGCATTCTTTTTTTTGCAGTTTCTTTACATTTGAAGAAACCAGATAAAGATACGCCATACTAAATTTAAGAAATTTTAAATCCACAGGGGACATATATTTTTCTTTTTTTTTCTCGTTAAACTCTAGCTTTGATTTTAATAGTAGTTTTAATACTAAAAACAGTGAATTTAAGCCCTACTAGTTTCAGAAAAATAGTTTTATATTTTTTTTTATCTAGTTTGGTTATCCATATGTTTTATTAAATTTTTCAGACCTCTGCCGAGAATGCTATTTCAAATGAAAAAAGCTCCTCGTCGCCTAGGTTACATAGTTCTAGTTTTCTTTTGATATTTGTTCATATTTCGTTTTTCCACCATTTAAAGACCTCTGCCGAGAATGCTATTTCAAATGGAAAAAGCTCCTTGTCTCCTAGGTTACATAGCTCTAGTTTTCTTTTGATATTTGTTCATATTTCGTTTTATTATTTTCATCACCATTTAAATCAGGGTTGCAAAAAAAACCATTTTTTTTTAAATTGCCCAGCCCACCCGGGTTTTATTAAAAAACCCAGGGTTGTTTTGGGCAAAACGGGTGGGCAAAATGGATTTTATAAAATTTTTAAAATTTATAATATATAGTGTTCAGGAAATATATATATAGTTATTAATATTATATTATGATAATATTATAATATATATATAAGAGATATATTATATATATAGATAAAGTATGTAATATAATATTATGATATTATTAATATATAAATATATTATATAATATAGATAATATATTATATATATATATAATATATATATATTATATATAATTATATATAATATATTATATATATATATATATAATTATATATATATAATTATAGTATATATATATATATAATATTATACATATATATATATATATATAATTAATTATAGATATATAATATTATATAAGATAATATATATAAATTATATAAAATATATATATATAATATATATAGATATATAATTATATATAGATTAATTATATTATATAGATACATATATATAAATATTATATGTATATATATATAATAATATATATAGTTAATATATAATATATATATATATATATATATATATTATTACCTTCGTACCATAAATAACTATCCTTTATGAGGATTTTTATATTTGAAGGTTTATTTAAATTTTAAATAATACAAAAAACAGACAGACAAAAACAGATAATCACTCATAACCCATTTAAGGTACTAATATATATAATATTAGTATAATATATATATACTATATATAGAATATATTGATAAAAATGGAAGTAAGCCGCAAACTTCCAAATTCAACAAGATGGAACAGTCAGGATGCCTGTATTGATATGTGCCTAAATATTCTGTTACAAAAATACTTTGGAAATTGTCATGGAGACAAGACCCAATTGGAATTATAAAAGCTTTTATATTTATTCATACCTTCACGAATCATTAAATTATTTTCAAAAATAAACTAAAAATATGAGTATTAGACATCACTAGTATCGAATACAGAAGGATGACTGCACTGTGGGAGATATTCGTCACACATATTTGAAATTAAATATTAATGCTTCATACTCATACATGCTGAAATAATAAAAAAAGATTTTCTGTTAGTTTTGGATAAGTTAGATAAGTATAAACACCTTCATACACAAATAATAAAATTGAACATAAGGTACACGAGAAACAAAAGAAAAGAAGATAAGAATGGATTGGGAATATAAATCCATCTTATATTGCCCCATTACTATTGTTATCCATCTCGAGGGAATGAGGGAGAATATCCAAGATTATGTAAAAGAAAATATAGACAATACGAATTTGGAACTGCCAAGTCGGTATTATAATTGGTAGGCGCTGTATAATTAGCAAAAAAAATCTAAAAGTAAGAATTAATTGACAAACTGATTTTGCCAATTAATGATGAATGGTATCAATCTCCTTCAGTCCATGCAGTTTCGTATGGAAATGAATATTTTTCAAATATTGGATACTAAACAAAGCTTTGAAATAGGTTAGGGAATGAAAGGTCAGAAAAAACTTTGTAATGGCCATAGATTGCTAAAAGATACAAAGAGTGATGATTGGTTAGTCAATGGTAGATCAAGAACGTGGATATACTTAATTTTATCGTCTATGAAGGCTACACAGCTATTTAAAGAACTATATATAGGACCTAATGTGCAATTTTTTTTTCTCAGTGTGTATACTTAAATAAATATAAGCTATAACTAATTTTGTATTTAAAAATGTATCAGCATTCGCAAGTGCATATAAAATTAAATCAATAAAAACAATTTTTTTCTAAAGACCCAATGTTCGTCGTTATTAATTTTAAATGTGATAATATAAATGTCATAAGCATGTTTATTGTTTGTTTTTATTCTTTGAAAGCCAATCTTATAGTTATAGTTATTGTCATAATTACATTTATATGTAACTAATTATTAAGTTGCAATTACATTTTATTGTACTATTACTATTATGATTTAAGTTTTAAACTTTTAAGTAATTAATTATAGTACCTAAGTTTTCTTTTTGTTCGGAGACTCAATTGACTATTCAAATAATAATTGACTTATACTGTGTAAGTTAATGTAATTTTAAATAACCCAATCAAATTTTCTTATCCATAATACTTTGTAATTACAGTGTAATATTATGTAAATAATTTCCTGTTCTTTAATCTCACTTAATAACTTATATGCATAACTACGCTTTATAGTTTGTATAAAAACGCACCTCACCTTTCATCTTTGCCCGGGTTTTTTTAGATATAAAAACCCATCCCGGACGTGAGTAGGTGGGCAGCTCCCCGAGCACTTGCCCAATGCAACCCTGATTTAAATAGACCTCTGCCGAGAATGCTATTTCAAAAATGGAAAATAAAGTGACACTCTTTCGCCTAGCGTACATAGTAATTCCTTACTCTTCTCCATTATTCTTTCAGATGATTCTCGCGATTTTTTTTCTACTGCTTAAATAGACTTTCTCTCAAAGTTTTTATTTCAAGTATGAAAAGTTCCGGTATTCGATGTTATTTTCCTAATATTTCTCTTTTGGAAATAAACAAAACATCTGAACCCTATATTTCGTTTTCTTTCTCTGTACGGACTCTTCCACAACATTTCTTGGGTTTTGCCAACCTTTTTTGAGATAGATTAATATTTATGAGAAAATGCTGAATATGAATAATAATATATATAATGTAATAATAGACAATGATATATGAATAAATTAATAATAACTATTAAAAAATAATATTAATAGCATAATCAAATAATAATAATAAAATAATTAATATATTAATAATAAAAGCAATGATATCAATAATAGAAGTTCTGGGCCGCGCACGTGTTTAAATTTGACAGGCAGCATGAAACATACACGATCTCGCTAAAATTTTCAGTATGATTTGCCAACAACCAGAATAAAAAATATTCTGCTAATATACTATGTTATTATTAATTATGCGAGTATGAATCTTTTTTCCATCATTTTAAATCTATATTCAAGTGCTTTCTTTGTCTGAAATTTCTGTTAAGTTCGACGCATAGTTTAGAACCAACCTGTACTTTCTCTTCTTGGTGACGTTCTTGAATTCTCAGTATTTTGTGTATAATCCATACATAATATTCTGGGCCAAGCTCGTGGACCTGTACTTTGTCCTATTTATTTTTTTATTTATGAACAGAGTTTTGCTATGAATTGTTAATTTAATAATTTTTGTTAAAGATTTATTTTTTGCAGCCAAAATAAGACCTCGTACGTGGTCGATTTTTAATTATTTTGCACCACTCGGCTTCCTCGTTTTTTATTATTGTGAATTTTAACCATTTTAACATGTGTCTCTATATACCTAACTTATGGTACTATGAGGCACAACATGTTTTTGATTTATAGAATTTTGTAAAATAAATGTGAAGCAGTAGATTGCGACTTTTATTGATCAAGGCTTAGACGATAATTCCTCACTTCATACGCTAAAGAAGTTCTTTGAGGATATTGTATTTATTATTAATATATAATATTATATATTATTATATATACATATCACAAATAACTTAATTTACCATATATATATATTATTATATATATATATATATATATATATATATATATATATATATATAATATATAATATTATATAATATAACTATATATGATTAGTGATGGTACGATTAATCGTCATCGTACCATCGGCAATTTAACATCGGCTTATATATTTTTACATCGTCAATCGTCATCGTGCAAATTTCGCCGAATATATTATGCGATTAATTAGAACAAATTATTAATAATTGTAGATAATATTAAAATCTATAATAATAATAATTAATAATAATAATAATTAAATAAATAATAATTAAATATAATAATAATTAATAAATAATACAAAATATAATAATAATAATAATAAATATAATGAATAATTAAATAATATATATAATAATAATAATATAATAATGTAAAATAATAATTAAATAAATAATAAAAAAAATAATAATAATAATAATAATTAAAAAATAATAATAACAATTAATAGACACATAATAACAATAATAATAATAATTAATATAATAATAATAATAATAATAATAATAATAAAATCAATAGTAATAATTAAATATAATAGTATATATATAATATATATATATTATATATATATATACCTCAGCTCAAATACAGTTGAGACCATTCCATCATTAAATATAGATTCACTAAATCGATACCTATATCGAAAAATACATACTATAAGAAATAAAGAAGTTGCAGATAAACATTTATTTTACTTGCAGAATGAAGTTCTTAAATATGGCTAATTGTTCTATATTATAAATTATAAAAATAATATATATATATATATAATATATATATATATAATAGGAGAGATGTTATAATCTGTGCATAGTTGTGCCATTAGACGACTGATAGATAACCATAGTAACGATTTTGATAAAATTAAGTTCTCTGTATTGATCCAGTGGATCAAATAGCGTCCAGCGCTGGCGAATGAGTTTAGTATTAGAATATATTATGGCATGTTAGTTAATTCATTCAAAAAACATGGGACAATCTCCCTAGCCCCAGGTTGTCCTATAACTATTGATTAACTCATTTTAAGGTCCTTTGCGATATATGAATCCCTGCATTGTATGAATACGAATTAAAGAGTGCATCAAATTACTGAGGGTGGTTCAAAAAAAGTACGATTAATCACATAAGGGAGGATGAATTAATTTTTAAATGTGATTTTTGGGGAAAAGGGATTAGTATAGCAACAAATTTTGAAAGTTAGTAACATTTTTTAAAAAATTACCGTAATGAATTATTCAATCAATTGTATGTAATTACTTATTCTTAATTTATTATGTTATGTGCTGGGACAAGCGAATTATAAAACAGTATTTAAGGTGTTAGGAGAATTCTTATAAATAGAGATACCACGGCAAACTGATTCAGTTTTGAACAACACCCCTCCTTCGAAATTAAAGTATACAGGGTGAGTTCAATATAGTTAGGATAACAGTTACAATGTAAAGATATTTGAAAGTATTGCCTGGGCACTGTGAAAATGAAGATGGCAGTGTGATTAGTACCCCTTTATATTGTATGATCAGGCTTTTTTATTCTTTTGGATTTCAACGTTCGACATTTATCATAGATCTGTATTAAAATCTGAGGCAAGAAGTCTTCAAGGTACAATCCCAAATTGTCAGTGTCCTGGTCGCGAGTGACAATTGCTTTGATTTCATTCTGGTTCGAATTCAGCAGTCTGTGTTTATCCCACAAAAATAACTATCAGTTTAGTATTGAGATAATTTGTCCATGATTGAGTCATCAATTCCCAGTACTTTCCGTCGCCCTATATTCCATTGCCGTACCTATCGCAATGGACTATTCTGGATATTAACGTTTTGGTTTCCACTCTGAATCTGATCTGAACTTCAATGTAAACAAGTAATGGAATTAAAAACATTTCAGTTTAAGTATAATTCCAATAGATTATCTAACTTAAAAATATTATCAAAAACAATTTATTTTATTAAGCTTTTGTGTATTCATGCTTTGTAAAACCGGTGATTGACACTTTATTATTTATTACCTTCCACATGTATATAATTTGAACGAATTAAGTAAACATAATTTTTGCTAGTGTGTCAATACCAGAATTTTTTGATTTTTCTATTTGATCTTTGAGGCTTATGATATTCTTATTCCTAATCTTCAAGAAGCTTTATCGATTAGTCTCCAGTGATATTACGATAGTTCCGGAAAACGGTTCTAGTTTAAAGTATACAACTCTCTATTCCTACTGGTGAAGACACAAGACAATTGGTATCCCATATTCCTTTATGTTAAATTGAAAAATAAGTACTCACAATTCCTCAATCTGAATGTGTCACCAAGTAAGTCAAGGCCCGCGGACGTTCGTGGACTTTCGCCCTCCTTACGGAAAAGCACTAACCTGGCTCCCGCACACCTCTGATGGATGTAAGTGGTTGCCACAGGAACTTACTATACATTCAAACCACATCTATCGAACAATCACCTACCACGATCTCCGTCCCCTTACTTAGTATCTTTTGACCCACCCGGAATTATCAATTTCTTCTATCATCGACTGCTACGGAGAGATAAAGTGGGAGAGGCACCTCACGGGGTACGAAGGTTCTGGGGTCCCAGCGGCTTCTCTCCGCCAACATATATATTATATGTTAATACATAATTATAGATTACATTTTGCTGCAGGTTGGCAAAGTTCCACGTGTCATCACATATAAATTCTGCCTTCTGTGGTATGCGTTGCGATATCCACACTTCATCTACCAGACAACATACATATACACATTACTTATATCCACCACCCCTCTTCTAGGACAAAAACACTTTTACAGAGCATCCTAATCCCTTATATATTCCATACGTTGTAGGGAAAAAAATTCCCACATCGTATGTCTAGCGTGTCGTAGAAGGCGACTTAGGGACAGTGGTAGTTAGTTGGCTGCCTACTACCACTAATATCTTTTGCCAGGAATGTAGATGACATCGCCTCGGAGGAAGTTTCGTGATTCGCATAGCAAAAAACCCCCCTATTTCTTATCTCTATCGATGCGAATGATGATGGATCCTGTCATTTGAAATTGTTCAGGAAGGAATAAATGCTGAGGGGCATGAGAGAGAGGTTGTATGGATGTATTTATGAAAGGGCAAATATGATTTTGCTCGCTGTGACTAAACAAAGATGAAAGAAAGGAACAGTGAAAATGAGTGGTGTGTAGTGAAATTGTTCGTGGTTAGCTTTGTGGACAAGGAACGAGAGGGGGAGATAGATAGAATTTGCAATTCTGATGGTGACTTGTGGTACAGAGCTATGGTAGATTATTGTGTGAGTGATCACTAGAAGTCTAAAGGTTAAATTTAAGTTTGAACCAAGGTTCCTCCATCAAAATTTGTTTGTCGGTATTGCGATCATATGATCCATCTGAGGGTAATGGTTGAAAAGAGTACGGATTTTCTGGGAGTAATTGAATTAATGTTTTGGAATGGTTAGATGAGATACAGTTTCATTTCGCCACAATATCTCGCCCATTCAAGGATTTTTTCTTCTTTGACAGAAATTTGTCACCCACCACTACCCACGGACAGACCCCTATTTCAAGGAGGGGTGTTTACTCTCAAAAGTTCACCCTCTAGCGCAGAATTTACGCATATGAGCACAGACGCAGCTTTAAAGTGATGGAGATTATTCAGGAGAAAATACAGAAGATGGAAGAGAATTTCCACAAAACAACGGTGGTGGGGGAAAAAGGGAAGCACCACAGCGAACTAGCCTCACATTACCAATGTCAACACAATTAATTGTGCGCAGATACAAGCACCTAATTGTGCTCACGAAAGGTCGTCGTTACGAAGGTTGTGTAGTTCGAATATCCCAGAGTGATAAGTTCCCTCGAGCACCTTGCCGCTGGCGTCGGATGAAACGAGAGTCGCATTTCAGTAAAGCGACAGTAAGAAAGGTGGCATTAGATTCCTCGGGACCGCTACCTATCGTAGGAGTAGAGATTAATCACCACATACGCCTCACAAAGAATCGAGGGTCAAGTGAACTGGAAAGTACAAGAACAGTTATAAAGCCTTTTTGCTGTTCGACCATGACTCCACTGACCACTGTCCAACAAAGCGGTGAAACCCAGAGCCCCCCCCCCCGAATCATGACGCAGCAACAGTACGTCCATACATGGGCGGATAGAGACCTGTTGTATAGCGGAAAGCATCTGAAGAGAAAAAGGAGGAAAGCTCACAGTCTAAACAAAACTTCCAGTATTCTTTGGAGGCCGCCCAGCAACCCGTTGTTGATGTGAGGTATCTTCCAAGACATTTTATTGTTCATGTTAAGGCCAGGATGTTATAATTGTCAACAGGAGAGACGATCAGAACCGTCGAAAGAGACAGGAAAGATAGAAGGATATTTTGGAGAAAGAGATTTGTAAAAGTTGTAGGTTTGTTAAGAGAATTGAATTTCACAAAGCTATTTCTATCCATCAGCGAGAATAAATTCAGAAAGATTAGACCGAGAAGGCAATTCCAGAAGTAAAAGTGAGAGTAAAATTGATATAGAGCTTAAAGAGAGAAGAGTTCCGAGTGCATCGGAGATACGAGGGAATAGCAGTTTAAGAGTACAGGTAGAAGATCAATAATGGAAAAAGTAGGAGATAAGAACAGCAACCCGAGGAACACATTAGTGACAGAAAAGGAAGAAGAACTCTTCGCCCCATCAACAACTGTCGATTAATTGAAGGCGATTTGAAGAAAATCTGAGTTTGGTCAAAAGCAAAGAGGAAGAAAGGAAAACCCAAGGAGGGGAGCTTGGCGAGCAGCGACTGACGCGTGCCATACCTCGGTCAAATGGCTATTTGGACTATGTCAAGCCGCCACACGGCAAGTTCTCATCACTAGTTACCTAATGAGCGAAATACCATAAATGCGGTGTTACAAGTAGGATGGGGTATATCGCCAGGATCAGACTTCGGCAACAGAGCCGTACTGGCGAATCGGAGCTGAGTTTCCAGACTGATCTGAAGAAGTGAGTTGAGAAGCGGTTTCAAAGATATTAGATAGAGAAAAGGGCAAGTAATGAGCTACAGGCGGCGAATAGTTAGAAGATCAGGAGCGGGCTATACCTTTTTTGAGGAAGAACATGGGAGAGGAACTCTCAAACACTGACGGAGGGGAGAAAAGTGCTAGTTATGAGACATAAAAAATATAGTTGAGCTAGGGGCACGAAGAGATTAGCCTGTTTCGGGAGTTGGAGATTGAGGCAAACAGGCAAATGATCAGACACAATAAGACGGAGGAAAAGGCAGGATTTACTGAAGTGCTAGAGGTGAAAAAAGATTGTCAGTTAAGGGAGAACCAAGGACGTTCAGCGCACTTTCCTTTGATGAAGCCAGCTTTGCTCGTCGCGAACAGTATCTCTGATCGATTTCTAGCTGAATGAAAGATAGCGAGAGTGATAGGGAGAAGCGAGACATTTTTCCACACTCGATAGCACTGTCTTCTAGCCTAGAATGGCACAGTAAGAGAATTAAGCACGAATCGAAAACGCATAACTGTATTATTGATGGAAGGAAGATTTAGTTTAGAAGGTGAATGACATGAGGAAAGTGAAAAATTTATACATGCAAAAGGAATGAACCTGCTCACGTCCCTATCAACGACATTACAGCTCGCCTCCTTATCTTTTATAATATTATACATCCACTCATTAATCCTGTATCGATGTAGGCAAAGTTGCTATCATCTGTCAAACCTGAAACCTTACATTACCCAAGTCCCTCGTCTTACGATATGTTAACTATATGCTATGTAGGAACAGTCACCTTAACCTAAGAGCAATTCGTTACGGGACCACACTCAACATTGTCCTCTCCTCACATTTCCCATCTCATATAAATCACTTTCCATTTTCTCATTGACTCTAACTCTATTACTTTTCTAGCTATCATTTTTGATTTCAGTAAATTCCTGCGTTCCTTTTTATATTCCATCCATCTCTTATCTATTCTTACTTGAGACCTAAAAGGAATCAAAAATTTTGATCGCTAACAATAATGATCGGGAGTGTGTCAACCCGCCTGACCTCTGTGTCCGGTACATATATACTATTAGTATTGTTATAAATTATATATATATAGTATAATAGTTTAATATATATATAATAATATAACGATAAGAATAATTATAATATATTATATAATCATAAAAATATCTTATATATATTATATAATATATACATAAATAAAATAATATATATTAATAGGTATATTATCATTATATATATAGTAGAGAGAGGAAGAGGTAGAAATTTTAATAGTTTTTTTAAATTAAATCGTCATCTAGCTTCATCGGGCAAAGTATTGCTCTAAAATCGTCCGTATCGTCATCGTCGTATACGGCAAAAATTTCATATCGTCCCATCACTATATATAATTAAATAATAAATATACTTATTAAATGGGAAGTGTTGATAGTTCGTCAGCGAGTATGGTTTCATAAAAAATCTAAAAACTATATCCTAATTATTTCGGGAATATAATACTAATAATATATATATAATATATATATTATATACACTATTAAAATTAATAAATATAGTGTATAACAATATAAATACTATATATAAATATTATATAAATAACATATATTATATATAATATTAATATAATAATATATAAAAATATATATATATATATAATATATACATTCATCATCATCACCCACCTCCCCATCCCCAAGATTGGAAAAAGAAGGGTAAGGTGCATAGCACGCACTTGAAAACAGAAAAGTAGTTAGAAGAACATGACACAAGTGGCAAAGAGAAAGTGGTCTTACTGCCCCCAGTTTATACCTTTAAGTAGAGACTACTCTCACAGTCAGAATAATCCACCCTAAGGACATTCATGTTCACTTGCTAATTTGATCTTCATGTGCATCTACGTCAAATGTTAGGGTTCATCTCTTGACCAAGATTATGTCCTCAACCACTACCTGGCGCATCAAAAACTACGTGCTTATCGAGCTTCCTATTATGCACCCTTTTATCTCGCCTCTGTCTCAAACTCATGCATTCTCCGTTCACAGGCATTTCCTTTCTGACATCGATCACTTTTCTTCAGTCTTCCCAGATCAGTAAAAAACCAGGATCGATCTCTCCAACACACTCATCATATAACAACGTCCACCCTTAACCATACCAACTATCGTCCATCCTATCCACGTGACCAAACCATTCTCAACGTACTATTCATTTATATTTATCTCATCTACATTTTCTGTATTCTAACCTACACAAATCCTTTAATGCATTCAATCCTTATTTATCTAAAATGTCTTCTCCACTACCCTAAAAATAGGCCGACCTCAAGAATTCATCCAATGCTGAACACAACATGTACTTTAGATCTATACCTTCTAATCTACTACATACCATTAGTCTTTCACTTACTTATACAATCATAACATCTCAAAAGGTAACAGAATATTCCTCATATACAAAACACGAAGAACACTCAAACTTATACAAGATCCCTTTACAATCCCTCCAACGTAATTTAATACGTAACCCATGCCCACGCTTCCCCCCCCCCGCCCTCACCCCTTCCACAACCTTCCCCCTTACCCTACCACCTCACCACCTCCCGTATCTTCGCCTCCTCCTCACTCCAACATGCAAAATCTCTGAAATGTGTTTATTCCCTAAACTTCAACCGAAGACACTTCGCTGTCACAGCTTACATGCACACATCCACAAAATCCAAAGCCCTCATCAACCCATCCTCAGCTCACTCAAGTCACAACTCCAGCACCTACCACAACCATTTTTTTAACAACGTCACACACCCTAATCAAAGTCGCATATCATCTATAAGCATACAAGTACTCTACTTAAACACGAACCGTCTACTTCATAATCACCAATACAAACTTAAAATAACAAACATACACCACGTAACACCTTACTTACCATTCCATGTATCTCACTCCTTACAAACTTCACTCATTTAAAAATGAATATACCATAAGACTACAATATACCCACCATAAATAGCCCATACAAATTATATAAAAAAATACTCAAATAGTTATACAACTTATACTCAAAGATATAACTACCACGACACATATACGATAACCAAAATAGATTCAAAGACAAAAAAACTCGCATAAGCCACCCACAAGACTGCTCGTAAATATTATTTCCACATTCGTACATATAATAAAAAAAAACGGAAAGAGTACACAGAAAGGTTCATATAGTATTTATATTACAGAAGATGACTTATTCGATTTCACTAGAAAGATACTTTCCAGATCACCTTAGTAACTTGATTATAAATTAAAAATGACGTCATTCATTTAAGTCCGTATAGGACATAAGAAATAGTTTACATTGTTTAAGGATACAGAAATAGTAGGCGGATTCAGCAATTTATCATCAAGTGAATTCTATTAAATTTATATTATAGCTATAATAGCCAGTTTGTTTTCTTTTATAATTTAGGTTAAAAACTAAAAATAACATTATCTACTTTTTTAAACTTATTATGTTTTAGCAAAATTTAATAGATTTAATAAGGGACTTTACCACATAAATCATACTATCGATTATTACATCCATAATCTGTCTATGAAGGCCGTAATAGAGAGCTATACCATAACCTAAAACCTGATACACTTTAAAGAATTCTAATTATAATAACATGATAATTTTAATATACATTATATACCTGTAATAATAAATAGTAAAATAATAATAAAAATAATACTTAATATAAGTAATATAATTATACATATATTGTAAAAATATACGGATAATAAAACTAAACTATATTTATCTATGAAATGGAAAAATATATATATGCAAAATTAAGAATTGATCAAGCCAATGACATAAGCCACGGAACCGAACCAACGTACACAGACACAAGAGCAGCACACAATAGAGATGACCACTCTCGACAATAATCAAAAAACTCATGAAAAGTGAGGATCCTCGCAAGACACTTACTCAGCCCCTCTCAATCATAATCCAATGTTGTAACAGCTAAGTCAAGAAAAAATTTTAATAGCAGACACGAATGACAACATAATATATTCCAAGTCCCCAAATAAAAATAAAAAGACCAGTCCCTAAATAACCATACCATCCCATGAACCCACAATCGCTCACCCTCAAGTCATTACGCTAACACTCCCTAACATTCTTTCCTGAAGACTCCGAATACTACGTCAGCCTCTATGGAACAGACATAATACATCGGGGCAACAAGAAGAAAACAACGGTACAGTGTCAAAAAACACAAAAGAGACTGGAGTAAAAAAAAGAGAAGGATATCCCAAAGCATAAGGCTCATGCGAACCTCACAAGCTCCCCTCTCTCCCCTCCGCCACACGACCGCCGCCCCCTCCCCCCCCCCAGTTATGAAGACCCAATGGTAAAAACCAAGATTAGATAATATGACCGACAAAAAAAAAGTAATGGACCCGATGGGGTTCAGTTTAAAAAATAACAACAAAACGAACACATGCCAAATAAGAAAAATAATGGCTGCACAACCTCAAAAACTAATTATCTGACAAAAGCGCAAAAAAAAACACAACAAAAAACGAAAAAAAAGACGAAAACAAACAAAAAGCCCAAAATTAACACAAACAAACACGAACAAACACAAAAAAAGACAAAGGAATAAACATATAAGAAAGACAGCAAAATAATTGAAAACCTGAAAAATAAGAATGCTTCATCAGCATCCCCAAAAAAACACAGAAAAGAGATCAAATGTAGGAATCACGCTAAAGACGCAAACAAGACGTAACTTGGTTCATAGTCAATAGAAACACGATAGATATTGACAAGGACCAACCAAACACCATAAAAAAACCAACCAAACCACCATAGTTGGCCCAAAAAAAAAAATAATATAGACAAAAGAACAGGTTGGTCAAAAAGCAACCATGGAATACTAAGATCATGCGCCCGATAGTAAACCAGAAAATTGAACTGCGCGACAGGAAAAAAACACCAATGCCTTAGAAAGTCCCCGCAAGACGTAACAAGGGACAAAACAAAAAGGTACCAAAAAATAGAAAACAAGCTCAGAAAATTCGAATAAGCATGCTGCCAATGTTGACACATCTCTGATCAGCGATTTTCACTAGCCAAAGTACCTACTACGTAATATAGATAAAATAGATGCAGGTCGCCAAATAAATCACCATTAGTATTGATATTGTTTTAAATAATAAATATATATATAAACTAATACATTAATATAATATAATATAAAGTAATATAAAATACATAAGTAAATATATATATATTAATTTCTAAGATAATAAATATATATTAAACATATAATAAAAAATAATAATAAATACAAAAATAAAACAATATAACAGAAAAAGAAAAAAAAACGAACTAAAAAAATAACTGAAAAATAACTTTCATATAAAATATCTAAAATAACATAGAAAAAAATTATATAATATATACACATAATATAATACTAAAACGTAACTAATAACCTAAATAATAAAATAAATAAAATATAACACGCTACCCCCACTAATCTAGTAATAGATTAAATATATACTATACCCAATAAAAAACAGCATACTCTCCACCCACACTAAAAACTTAGAATCAGTCTATAAGTAAGAAAATCCACATCCACACAGATGTAAATAATGCAAGGACAAAAATCGTAAAATAACAAAAAAGAGGCACCCTGAGCTTTTAGTTGACCCGAACTCGCGCTATTAAATCATGCATAAAATCTCTCCTCCAACCATACACCACCCACTCTAACTCCAACTGCACCCTTCCCAGCTGCAATGCATATTCAATAATAATTACCGATGCTAGAAATTAAATGGCCGAACAATAATAGAATATTGCAGCCTTTCTGATAAATTTCATTTTCGATACCTCAAAAACCATAGAAACGATAAAAAACACCCCAATGTATCATATTTTTTACATAAAAAAAAAAGTTAAAATGTAATACCAAACCATAACAAAATACAGCTCGAGGAAAACGTGATCAACAAAACCCAAAACCGGAAGAAAGCGATACCATAATATCTTACATTATAACATATGGTCTAAAACATGATAACCATCAAACGTGCAAACACAATTACCAACTTGTCGAATTTATAAAAAATTAATAAATAATAAGCTATGGCAAAGCTTGTCATATCGCTACTATGGTATGGAACTAATAGGATACTAAGCTCAATATAAAATCTTTGTAAAAGAAAAGATTACTGAACAAACACATACTCAAATATAAATGGATATTTTAAAGAATAAAAAGTTGGCAAGCTGAAAAAGGATTAAGACATAAGGAGATGAGAGCAGAAATCAGTAAACAACTAGTAACGTGATTTGAAGCAAATACACAACTGTCAAATCAATGAACTTCAGACTTTCAAACCAAGTAGTTTCGCAGGAAACTCGCATGCAAATCTTTAATTCCTCAAGTAAAAAATATACGATAGAGTGAGCGAACAACGGACGCCATGGTTAAAGCATAATCAGTGCCCCAAATTAATACTGGTACAGCAATCAGAAGATAAAAATAGAGAATAACACGTAGTAAAATTACCCCAGGGAATATAAATCACAACAGGATAACAGCAATTCACGAAATTAAACATCCAGAAGTTTTAATTTCTGCTAGATCCGTATATTGAAAAAAATTGAAGGCAGATAAGTATATACATTACAAGATGGAACATCCTACTTGAAGACTTATCAAACAATTATTACTACAAGTATTAATCAAATAAATTAATTGGAATCTGATGTGCAAATTACCGAGACCAGGACAATCTTCTTTAGAAGCGACCCGAGACGAAAAAAAACAAAGAACTGATAAATTATAGCAATAAGTATAAGAGCAACAATAATAGAAGGAAACCACCAAGGTCAGAGACACTTCACGGTACAAAT
>JABUQX010125388.1:0-2500 GCA_015478945.1 Trachelipus rathkii
TCATAAATGTTAATGGGATATTATACTAAAAGATAAAATTTAATTTCAATTCTACCACTTATAATTAAATCTTATCTCATTTAACTCATTTGACTCTATACGCTCTTAATCAATTTACTATATCATAATTTTAAGTTATGCTATAATAACTAAATACCTATCAGGCTGAGTTATCTATGTATTACAAGATACTATCAAAGAGTCAAAAATAAATATTCCTATGAAATACACAATCATCAAGATTAAGTAAACCATAAATAGATATATAATCACACAATTGTTTCAATTTTATATTAGTATATATTATTTTTAGCCTTTAATATAAGGGTAGTTTAATTGAAATTGTATGAATTTAATTTTAACTATATAGATTTATATATATATATAATATATAGTATATATTTTTTAGTAATTATAATTTAAGGTTAAACTTATTAGATTTTTATGTACTTAACTTTATAAATAATAAGAGTGCTATCTGCCTTAAGAGATTCTATCCTTGAATAGTCTTACCAGTCTCCACCCTTTGTATTAAAGACCTAATAAATTATAAAATTCGTTGCTTAGGTTAGTTAATTTTGGTAGATATTATAATCAGAATTAGCGCAATATATTAAAGAGACAATTTATTTTTAAAAATATTATTGCATGTATAATGTACATTAAATTAAAGGCCTTTATACTATTATAATTTATATAATTATTTATACAATGTCTTAAATGTTAAAGATCAATTTATTGTAATCAGTAGGTATATCTTAATGCTATTCTTAATTTGTATTTACACTTATTACTTTTATTATTATAAGAACTAACTGAGCTATTAGACAGTTTTTCCTCTTTAAAATTGTCACTTTTGTTATAAGTGAGTGAATATTTTATAATATATGTTTATGATAAAATGTCTAAATTATTAGATCAAAATACTCTCTTTTACTTAAAATTTTAATATAATCTTGAGCTTTGACTTTTAATATTTTAAATTTATTGGATTTAGCTTTGTAAGTCTATCGCTTAACATCGTTTAACTTGAGTGAGCTTACAACTTTGAGGCTATTTGCACTACATTGCCTTTAAAAAAATTAGTTTTATGATAACATTATCTGCTGTAGTACCAATACTGATGGATATCTTTATGAAATAATGTGAGAATATACTGTACACATTAAGATATATCTGCATTAGTAGTTGACTATTATAAACTTTATTTGGCACGTGGCTTAGTACACATTTACAGTACATTGTGGACACACTATTTTAGAGCTTTTGAGAATATATACTATGACCTTACATATAGCATCATCATATACATAACCATATCTTAAAATCATACATAACTACTAACATACATACATACATACATTAACATACTACATACATATATAACAATATTACTTTTAACTATACATATCATATCATATCATACATATCAATATCAATATACTATCATACATACTATACACATTAACATTACATATACACTATAATATATACATACATACATACATACATACATTCATACATATACATACAAATTCTATACATACATACATCTGTTCTCACTTATAATGATTTGGCCGAGGTATTGAGACCTATGTATTAAAAAATATATCACACCTGTATTATCAATATTATATTGAAACTATGGAGATTATAACTTTGTTTATAATTTTTTGAGAGTGTTTAATTTGCCGGAGCCTGAAGCAACAAAATCTATTTTATTTTGTTGCTAGGCTGAACTTCGCACGTTATTTATCCCTTTAATTTCTCGGGGCTTCACGACTGCTCGCCAAGGTCCCCACCTAAAATTTCGCTCTCCGATAAGTTGCTTATACCTCTACTCACTGGCTCTTGCTCGGTCTTCCAGAATTCCGCACTGCTCAATAAATATTATCTCGTCAAAACTCACAGAGCCTGGTTCGAGAGCTAGCAGAATTGTCACTAAGTCCCTTTTAAACCACTAAATAGAAATTTGTCTCATTTTGTCTCACATTCTTGGACTTGTAGCTACGCTCCTGCCGTGCCTCGGCGTGAGTTTGCTCACAACCAATATATTACTTTATAGAAGTTGCTTCCTGCTTTTTCCTTGGGATTAGCATCCTGCTGGTTGACATACTCCTCTGTCTCGTCATTCCTAGACCTTGATTGCTTATTAACGCATGTGTGACTCTTATACACTTTATGATTACTAGATATCTGGCTTCATGCTGGGATATAGCTATTTGCGGTCATAACATCACTCACGACTCTTCTACAACCTGACTATGTGTCTGGCTCACGGCTATTCGACCGACTCTTGGCTGCTACCAGTGCTCACAGGCTCTACATAAGTCCCTTTTGCGCCCTATTATACCTGAGTGCATTGCAAGTATTGCAGGTAATTCAACGCTTAATCATCTTAGCGCCTCAATTGTCGTAGCATTCAGCCTCTTTGGTATCTTTGTTTTATTGAGCTTACAACTTGTTTAACATTTTTATTCATTTCTCGTCTTTTGCTCTA
>JABUQX010125388.1:15000-22676 GCA_015478945.1 Trachelipus rathkii
TAAAAAGGTCAAGGTAAGTGCGGTTGTAACATATGGTCCATCTGAGGGTAATGTCAGAAGGGTGCATCAGGCTTTCTGGGATATCTGGGATGTGTTTGGATGGAGTGTGGGATGGTCTTCAGATTGATTGTGTTGGGTAACTTAAATGGTTGGATGATTGATCAAAATGGATGAAGCCAGTATTCTCTTTCATTAACTAAGTGGCTTTGGGGTGTCGGGAGAAAATGAGAATAGTAGGAAGGTGATTGATATTTGGTAGGAGAGAGATAGGTGTGAAAGTAATATTTTCTTTAAGAACAGGAGTATTCACAAGTATACTTGAGTTGGTGTAGGTAGAGATGGTATCGCAGTAAAAAGTATGATTGATTTTGTGTTGGTGAAGAAGGAGATGTTGAAGTATGTATGAGATGTTAAATCAGTGAGGGGGTTAGGAATGGGATTATCGGATCATTATGTTGTTTTATGTAAAATTAAGTTAGTGGGGCTTGGATGGAGAGGAGGATATAAGGAATGAAGTGGGTAGAATTAAATGTGAGAAGTTAAGTGAACAAGGTAATAAGGATAAGTATTTAATATCCCTTGCAAATAATCAGTTGAATGTGAGCAATATAAAGCTTTCTGCTCATCTAGAAAGCAAATGAAGGGAAGTGGTTTGCATAAGTAGTGAAGTATAATAAGTTAATTTTTAATGCTCAAAAATAAGAATATTAAGCTGCAGTGATGGTGGAATGAAGAGGTGATGCAAGCGGTTAAAAGTAAAAAGGAAGAGTGGTTGAATGTACTAAATTAGGATAGGGTCCAATATTGGGCTCGGGCTGAGCCCAATTTTCACCCCCTCTAAAAATGAACATAAAATTTGGAATTTTCAGCCGATTTTGACAATATAAACACCAAACTGTAACTTATTTTGCCTTCTAAAACGTTCTTTTCGGGTGTTTTTCTGTGTCTGTAGTCATTCTTTCAGAATTGTGTAATTTTTAAAACCACGTTTTTGACATTTGTCATATCAACATTGCAGATTTTCAAGGCAAACTAAAGCAAAGAAATACTCATAGATCAGTTCATTACCTACAATAGTCACAACTGTTTTTTTTTTCGATTTTTTGAGTTTTGACCACAGCATTGTCCAATTTCCAAACCCACTTTTTTTGAATTTTAAAATGAAAAATTGCGATAATATTTTCCTGTTCGTGCGAAGTGGATGAAATTTTCAGGGCATATGTAGTCGGAAGAGATGCACATTTTTACTTGGATAATTTCTTTGTACTCTCTGTAATGAATTTGGATTTAACTAATGTGGGACTCATTCATGTTGGAAATTTTAAAAAAAAAAGGGTATTTTGAGCATACAAAAAAGTAAAAAGATGCATCATCCCCAAATATAAATGAATTTGATGTTGATCGAATGAGTAGAAAAAAAATATATATCAATTTTTCACTTTTACAAAAATTCAAATGTTTAAAAAAGTGAAATATTGAGATATTTTTATACTATCCGATCAACATCAAACCAGAGCTAATATACAGTCCGGGCAAGATGCAGTCTTTTTTAAACCAGATAATTTTGTATGCTCAAAAATTTTTTTAAATTTCAAAAATTTTTTTTACTGGAAATTGTTCAAATAAAAGTATCCTGGGGGATGTTATCTAGTAAAAATGTGCATCTCAGACATATGCCTAATTCATCCACTCAGGCTACGAGAGCTTGCATATCACAATTTTTCATTTAAATCAATGAGTTTTGAGTGGACAGCGTAACACAAAACTCAAAAATCAGCATAAACTGTGTGACTATTGTGGTAGCAATTCCCTCCTTCTAGTTTAAATCATTACAAAGGTCACAAGTTGATATGACCAGAGGCCAGACTCTGAAGAATGACCTACAGACAAGCAGGAACGTTTTAGAGGGCAAGCTACAGTTTGGTGTTTTTATCAAATCAGCTGAGCCATTTATGTCCCACAAGAAGTGAAAATGCGACATGCCACAAAGCCTGGCATGCTACGTCATAAAGGCAATGATAAGATTTCAAAAAGAAAGATGTTTGGAGTATTAAAAAAAAAAAATACTAAAAGGTGCATATGTAGGGGAAAAAAGGTAAATATGAACATTTTGGATGGAGGATGAATAGGGACTTACAAGAGAATCGGAAGCTCTTCTGAAAGAAAGAGCGAAAGGTTAAGAGCGGGAATGGTTAAGGGCAATCTGTTTAGAATAAAGAATAGGGATAGTGCTTTCGTAACTGATGAAATGGATGTTAGGAGAGTGTGGAGGGAACATTTCGTGAAATCTGCATAACAGTAACCCAGCCAGATAAAGGATGTAGATATCATGTAATGGAGCGTGTGAGTGGTACCAAGGACAAGGGATCTGGATATTTTGAGGAGATAGGAGTCACTCAATAGGAGGAGAGTAATGGATAGGAGTGAGAAAGTTGAAGAATGGTAAATCTGCAGGTATAGATGAAATTACTGGATGAAATTATCAAGAATGGATGAGAGATGGTGATTGAGTGGATTTGGAAGTTGTGTAACAATACTCCAATTCGGAGTATTGGAGGAAGGAACCCTGCAGGGGAGGGGGTTATAGATTTTTGCGTACAGAATGATATGAGCGTGATGAACACTTTTTACAACCATAGAGATAGCCACAAATGGACGTGATACAGAATGGAGTGGGGGAGGGTAGAGATGTGAAAATCTAATGATTGACTTAATACTAACAAATAACAAAAGACTGTTTAAAGATGAAGAGTATACCGTCGATCTCGGGAGACTCGGATCATCGTTTGGTTGTAGGAAAGATGAGAATAGATGGTGTTAAACCATATAAATGTAAGGTTAGGAAGAGATTCATGGTGGAAAAGTTGCGAGAGCCGGAATGTAGAGAAAAATTTAAGAGGAAAATGGAGGATGAAAGGAGGAATGTGGTGATGGATGTGGAGGTGGACGAGAGTTGGAGAGCATTAAGGGACGCCCTGTGGGAGAATTTGCGGATGTTGTGAGAAGTAGAAAGCAACTCATGGAAGAAAAAAAACAAAAAAACTCCATGGTGGACTGAACAAGTTCAGACGGAAGAGAAAAATGAAATGTTTTAAAGGTGGATAAAGACGAGAGGAGTGGAGGAGAGGGAGAGAGGAATATGTGGAAGCGAGAAGAGAAGCTGAACAGATAAAAAAGAGAGAAGAGAGAGAAAAGAAAGAGAACACATGGGAAAGGATTGGAGGGAGAACTGGAGGAAGACCTTCAGGGGACGAGAAAGTTAATCTACAACATTGCAAAAACTATAGAAAGGTTTCTGCCCCGCCAACCCTATGAAATAAAAATGAAGATGGAACATTGTGCTTTCAAGCCCGTCCGGTATTAATGAAAAGGAATATTTCGAACCCAGTTATGAATATCCCCGAATGACATAATAGAAGAAGAGGAACAATGGGAAGAACGACATGTGGCGTTGGAGGAAGAAAAAGGAGGCAAACCCAGGAAGGAAGTGGCAGATTGTACCTGAGGAGATGGAACAAGCGATGAGAAGATGAAAAACAGGTAAGGCAGCAGGCTTGAGAGGATATGCTGCCTGTGGAGATATTGAGAAGAGCTGGTGAAGGGGGTGTTTTGTGGACGACGGAAATGGGAACAAGTACTGGTTCAGGAACACCGGAGGATTGGTAAATCGGTATTGTGTCCTAGCAAGAATGGTGATAAACCGAGTAAAAATTACAGGGGAATTGCTTTGATGCCACATATTGCAAAGGTGACACGAGGAATATTGGAGAAAGATTGAACACAGTCAAAATAAGACTTGGATGAATAAACTAGCATGGTTTCGACCGGGAAGATCGACAGTTGATTTGATTTTTGCACTGAAGATGATGTGTGAAAGACTTATAATTAACTAAAACTATGTTGCCTTATGAATTTAAAATACGTTCGACCGTGTTCCATTAAGGGAGATCATTGGAGGATATTGAGGAAAGGGAGGTATAGGGTGCCTACTAAACTGATAAGAGCTATAAAACACATATGTGGCTGTTGCAAGGTGAAAAGACAGATGGATGATGAGTAGTTGGTTTGGAATAACAACAGGTGTAAAACATGGAAGGTAATACTTTTATTAATTTTGTTCATAGCATGCTGGTATGGATATTCGCCCAACCAAGATGCCCTAGAAAAAAGAATTAGGATGGATCTTTGGATACGCGGATGATCAGGCGTTGATCTCGGAGTCAAAAGGGAGGCTCTGCAGAAAAGAGGAGTTTATAGTGGCATGGGACGAGGAGTGCTATTTGAGAAGGGAATGAAAATCAATAAGGGGGAAGACGGAGGTTATGATGGTGAGTAGGAGAGCAGGAGGAGTTGAATATAGAATTGGAGGAGAAAGTACTGAAAGACAGG
This sequence comes from Trachelipus rathkii, assembly GCA_015478945.1. Taxonomy (NCBI): domain Eukaryota; kingdom Metazoa; phylum Arthropoda; class Malacostraca; order Isopoda; family Trachelipodidae; genus Trachelipus; species Trachelipus rathkii. Next base: position 19,390 of record JABUQX010125388.1, read on the forward strand.
AACAGTTTGAATATTTAGGAGTGTATAGTGAAGTAAGAAATGATATGTTTCAAGAGTTGAACCATAGAATTGGAAAGTTAATAGGACACTTGCGTCGTTGTACCCTTTGCTAAAGGACCGTAATATACTGAGGAAAGTCAAAATAATAATAATATATAAGGCTCATATTAGCATGGACATGAGACATGGACACTAAACACAAAAGCTAAAAGTAAAATACAGAAATAAAAAATAAAGAGTTATTTGAAATGCAATTAGCTTTAAAACCAAGGTGGATAGGAGGGGGAGAAGAATGAACCTGTGAAACAGTGCAGGCACGCGAAATGAGAGTATTAAGATTGATATGGCGAAGAGAATGGGCGCAAATAGGTGTGCTAAAAGGTATGAGTGGCAGCCGGAGGGAAGGAGGAGAGTGGAGGGATGGTGTTGAGGAGGGAAATGACTACGGAGGAGGTGGAAAGGGAAGGATGGAGGAGCTTCTTGCAGGACTGGTCCGAGCATTTACATTTTAATGGCGAGTAGTATCACGATTTTGTGAAGATCAATACATTTAAAATAAAAATAAAAAATTAATTAGAACGTTTTAGAGCATTAGAAAAATAGAGACAGTGAGATGCCACATGGACCTATTGAGTCTGTATGATCGTACGTGATCACGAAGTAACTTTTACTAAAAATTAATTTAGTTAAAAACTAAATAACGTTTTCGTCCATTGAGCCCAAATAATAATAATAATATAATAATAATAAATATGATCATCATATAATGATATATAATAATAATAATAATAAATAATAATACTTGAGAAGCCGCAATGACCAATACTAAACAATAAATGGTCACAATAATAGACAACCATTAGGAGACAGAAAATAATAATAATAATAATAATAATAAATAATGACAAATAAAAAATATATAAAAAAAAAAACAATAATAATAATAATAATAATAATAATAATAATAATAATAATAATAATAATAATAATAATAATAATAATAATAATAATAAATAATGATATCTAGTAATAGTAACAGTAATAAACTAAAATTAATACTAACCGTCTCGACCATTTTCCATGTCGACGATTTTGGGCTAGTACCCTAATAATAATAATAATAATAATAATAATAATAATAATAATAATAATATAATAATAATAATAATAATAATAATATTAATAATAATAATATAATAATAATAATAATAATAATAATAATAATAATAATAATAATAATAATATTTGCTTAAATTTAATACTAATAAAATTTTTAATTATAAAATAGAAATTCTACATCAACTTTTGTTTTAATATAGGTTTACTTTTTGCTTCCAACTCCCTAAATTATTCTGATATTTATTTAATTTCCTTAATATTAATCAAGAGAATAATTGAAAATAAGAAGCATATTTATATTTATTAGATCGTGACCGGTTTCGCCGTAAACCTAGGACATCTTCAGAGTTTTGATTCTTACAATAAAATGAATTATTTTAAGATTATATTTAAAATTAAAATTACAAATTAGATTTTAAATTTTAGATTTTGTATTGTTCATATTATATTTAAACGTGGTGATAAGGAACCAAGGGACAATACGTTAGGCTCCTTATGTTAATGTCTGGTTTTAGATGTTTTTATGTAATAAACCTCAGCTATTTTCAGTTTTCGAGCTTCTCACATGAGGAGTGTAAAATTTTTAAATGATTTGAATTTTCAGGTACAGTTGTCTTGTTATATTTCATTGAATAAATATTCATTATATTTACTGGGTTTAAAGAAAACGGTGTTTAGTGATATTTATCTGTTAATCTATTGGTCGTGTAACCAATATACGTCACGACAATACAGTCAGACTCAGGACATGCAAATTGGTGGTATACGACATGGTGATTAACTGAAGGGTGTCCTTAGTAAACAGGAAGAAAGTTTTTCTTGTTTTGTGTGGTATAGTTTAGCTTTACCTTTTTTGAGTTACTTATGTAGATTTAATGTGGGCGTTAATAATGCCGCGTAGGCATTTTCTGCTATCGAAGTCTTTGCATTTGAAGTTTTAAATAAAATTTAATACTTTTTAAGAGATATTGTTCGTATTGTCCTGTTGTTTATAGAGTTTGTTAATGATAGTTTTTGTTTATTATTTTTCTTACGTTAATTTAAAGAAAGTGGTTACAGTTAATCAGGTTTTGTTTAATTCTTTTAACTTCAGCATCAAATGACTCCCAATCAGAGCACAATTTATAAGCCCTCTATATATGAGTGTTTAACAATTGAATTCTTATACTATTTACTTCTGGGGAGTAGGAGCTGTAATTAAGATATTTCACCATTATCCAGTTGGCTTGACATGTATGCCTGTGGAAAAAAGTTCCATTATCATTAATTTTGATTTTAATATCCAAAAAGTTGAGTATCTATTTTGATTCATATAGAATGAATAAAATTCAATAAACCACTTAAAAAATAACACTATATCGAACTTAAGAAGTTTGTTTACAAATTATATTTCACGTGATGTCACGAATCTCAAAAAAATTAAAAAAATTAAAAAATCCAATATATCAAAAATTGATTTTTTTCTCAGAAAAACAAAAAAATTACCAATAATAATAATAATAATAATAATAATAATAATAATAATAATAATAATAATAATAATAATAATAATAATAATAATAATAATAATAATAATAATAATAATAATAATAATAATATTATTACTATTAATAATAATAATATTAATAATAATAATAATAAGAACAAGAAAGAACAATTAAAATAGTAATAATATTAATAATAATAATTATAACTAAAAGGTTATTATATAGAATAGCTAAATAGATATGCACATAGGTATTACAAATAGTACTCTAATAAATAATGATATTTTTGCTGCTGCTACTTGCTACTTGCTGCTACTACTACTACTACTACTAATATATATAATATATATATAATAATAATAATAATAATAATAATAATAATAATAAAAATAATAATAATAATAAAACAATAATAAATGTTATAATAATAATAATTACAAAAAATAATAAATAATTTTAAGAATAAAAATGATAGTAATAATATCAAAAATATCATATCATTATATATTTTAATATATAATATTGACAACGTATTGTTAATACTTCTGATAATAATAATAATAATAATAATAATAATAATAATAATAATAATAATAATAATAATAATAATAAATAACCTTTGTCACTAACAATAATAAAAATAATAATAATAATAATAATAGTATAATAATAATAATAATA
>JABUQX010125389.1:0-30672 GCA_015478945.1 Trachelipus rathkii
ACTTTAGTTTTCCTCCAGACGGAGAAATATTTGTAAATTTTTAAGCAAATCACTCTCAGTAGATCATCCCAGGAATTTCCAAATATTTTACACGCTCCCTAAAATTTAAAAGTTTAAATTTACACAGTGTCTACAAGATATAAAACGATCGAGGAGAAAGTTAGGGCTCCGCCATTGTACCACAGTTCAATCAAGGTTTGAGAAAGTCACTGGAAAGGCCTTGTATGCACAACATTTTTTATTCCTTAATGACTGGTTATCTTTAAGACTGGAAGAGAGCAATTTTTGAGTCCATTCTCTAAAAGCAAATGATTATCCATCTAAAGAATTTACTATATATTCTAGCCGCAAGATAATGGTGGGTATTCACCTGTCCCAAAGCTGCAAGACACGCTTTGATAGTACGGCCTATGTATATCATTTTTATTGTTGCCTCCGGTGCATAATATTATCAAACAAAGGAAAAGTGGACACATTGATGCAAATCTTCATGAGAAAGATGAGGAAGAAAATGAAAAAACAGTTATAATATTTAAACCAAAATCAGGCACATCCAAGCCAGTTGTAGGCAAAAACCTTGATCTTTATAGTCTCCTAACGAATGTAATTAGCGCCCATCCTAATTTGAATCTGAGAGTATAAACCGGTGGTAATTGATTTAAAAAAAATGGAAAATGGATGATGTTTATTAATATTTACAGTGAAAAAACTTATTCATACAAAATATGAATCAATTTTGTGCAAGTTCAGTTGGAGGTTACATATTGATTTTTGGTATTATTCGTTATCCCATCACGTGTGTGCACACAAGAACTTAGTGGCACTGGTCACTATTTTGTAAAGAATACCTAGATTTCACGCAGAGGTCAAAACAAATGGGCATCTATCCCTAAAGGCGCGATGCTCATGTATAGAAAATGTTATATAATCTTGAGTGTCCTATTTGCTCACATATTGTACCTTTATCTCAGAGATTACGCTTATTTATATAGCAGAATACTCGAAGAATGATAATTATGTTTTAGATGTATGAACATTTAACAGCAGTAAGTAGCTACGTTTTGAATGACGATACCAGGATGGCTGTTATGGCTCCTTCAACGCACTGGTATTTTCTTAGAAGATTACGGAAGCATGTAGTTGCTCTTTATGTTAAAAAAAGAAAGAATTCGTCGGTCTAGACAGTTTGAGAGATGGCCGAAAACCACACATTTGTTGCTTAGGCTAGCGCCCTAAAACTGTCGCGCATTTTATTAATCTTTAATGTATTCTTCATAATAGTTACAGAAAATTTGCGAAAAATTCGCACTATCATTTACAAAGAAAAATGCTAGATACCTTTATAATCCGGTCACCTATTCATGGATCCATCGTCTAATAATCAAAAGAGAAGAAAAGATGGAAGTCTTTATTTGATTTTACAAAATTGGTTTTTAAATTTTTGAATATGTATTATGATATCATAGACATATAATATTTGGCCCAACTTGGTTTGAGCCAAAATCTAAGATGATAAATATTTAAACAAAATTTGTGACAAGACTGCTAATCCATTCTTTGGTCCTTAAAATTGATTTTTTATTCTTCTTTTATCTCTATGTTTATCTTACTTCTCAAAGAAAATTTATTGACAAATTTCAAAAAGAAGAAAACAACAATACTGTATAGTTAATATATCCTTAACAAAATGGAAGAACCAGTCCTCCACTGTGGTGTAGCAGAAAAGTGGGTAGACCTAACTATGGAAATTTATTATTTTCTAATATACTGTATTTGATACTCATACAGAAAATTTTTAGTATTAATTTTTTATTTGCTTAAGAGGCTTAATAATTTCCAAGATTCTTTTTAAAATTTTAAATTATAATAAAGTTTATGTACTAATATCGTATAGTGAATACCTTAATGAGTTGATATATTAAATTTATTTTCTCATATTGTATAATTTTATCAGATAGAATTATTTTTAAATTTATTGAATGATAGATTTTACTATAGTATCAGTTTTATCAAATATTTAAATGCATTTATGGAAGATGTAAAATTGTGAGATTTTATTTTATCCTCAAGAGGAGATTTTAAACTTCACGAGAAAGTTTTATAATATTTTTAAAAGGAGAATACATATATAAATTATTTAACAAAAACTGTCGTTTACCGGATCGAAAACGCTACTGGGAGATCCAAAGAAAAAGTGGCAGTTTGTAGTGCGACTCAAAAATGGATAGAGATTGTCTCTACTCGGGACGTGAATAGAGGAATATGATGAGTTATTTTTATAGAGTCAGAAGAAAATTGCGATAAATTGTAATAAGGAAATACAAATAATAGTCAGGAAGGTGAAATATATAGGTGGCGTGGTATACAAATTAAGTGTAGAGAGGAGGCGAGTCATACTGCGAATTGCTCCATTGTTTATGGTCCTAGAATTGGAGTGTATTACTCCTCATTCTGAGTATTATTGACTGATGTAATCTCACAAAACATTTGGTAAGTGCATGTTAAAATACTCGTCGCCATTAGACCTTTAAGTCATCTTACGACCGAGGTAGATTTGTTCTCATGACTGAGTCGAGGACTGGTCATGTAAGGCAGCATAATTGGTCACCTATGACATGAATCTTTATTTCTACATATGCGCGGGGAATACACGAAAAAAGATAAAGAACTCACATTTTAACTTTTTCTTAAACATAACAGAAGTATATACTGCTCTCCCCGGTGCATTGCTTAATAATCTAACCACATAATACATGGGCCCAATATTCGGGTAACTTATCCCAGCCCTTATAGGAGGCACGGAGTACTTATGAGTTTATATTTTTTCAATATTTATTATATCTGCTCACAGGAAGATATAATATATGTTAATTTATATTAAAATAAAAAATAATCGCTGATTTTCAATAAATTTTAAATAAAATATGGAGAAAAGAAGAATAAAACTATAGGACCAGTTTTTATAGTAGATCTATATATTGAATAAATATAATGAGCCTTTCATTGCATACTATTATTTTGGCAATAATATGAATCATATTTATCTTAAGATATAATATATGATAACTATATTAATAAAAAAGTAGTAAATAGTACTCAAGAATTTATACAAAGTCTAAAATAACAAAATGGGTATCAATTCCTCAGCTAGTTGTAGGAATTATATATATAATATATATATATATATATATATATATATATAATATATATATATATATATATATATATATATATATATATAATTATAGTATATATATATATATATATATATATATAATATATAATCTATAACAAACTCCCAGGAAGGGTTTCGCCCTGTCAGTTGGACCAGCATCTTCTTCTGGCCCCGAAACTCTTAACTCCTAGACCACTCTAGAAAACCATTTCTGGTGCAATGGTTTCCGCACGCCAGTCCTCGAAGTTAATCACTCTCCAGGTATGCGTTTTCGCCCTTTCAGTAGAACTAACATTTCTCTTTCCATTAGGACTCAAAACTCGTTCTCCCCCTAGAGCTCTCCAGGGAATCTTGCTTCTAGGCGCCATAAGATTCTAACGCTGGTCCCCAAGAGTAATAAAAGCAAAAGGAAAGGACCGGGTTGTAGCCCTGTCGCCCTATAACATGCGAAGAAAATATCTTTCTATACCAGTATTTTTAGAATTTTCAGTATATATATATATATATATATATATATATATATATATTATATATAATATAATTATTTAATATATATGATATATTTATATAATATATATATAATTAATATATATATATATATAAATATTATATGTGCCTTTGCAACTAAATTTAAAACTATAAATGCTAAATGTTAAAATTTAAACATTCTCAAATTATTTCGTTCAGTATCCCAGTGAGAATACGTTATTAAGCGCACAAATTGCAATTATGATATTGGCAACGCGAGTGAAATGCCCGTAGCCTTATAGTATAGTACGGCTTATAACGCGTTATGATATATATATTATATATATAATATATAAATATATATATCACATTATATATATATATTATCAATATATATTTACTTAAATATATATGTCCTTTTAATAAAAATTTTTTATATATTAATAATAATATATATATATATATATATAATATATAATATTATATAATATATGAGAAATGTGAAATTTTCTGAACAAATATAAAAAAACAAAATTATCCGTTGATATAGGGAAAAAAAGTGGTCGTTGCAGCCGCCACCTGAAATAAGTATAATATATATATATAGTACTATATATATATACTATATATATATACTATTATAAAATATATATATAATAATTAATATAATATATATATACTATATAGTATAATATAATATATAGTATATATATATGCCCTTATTAAATAAATTGTTCCGCATTGCGATTTTCATAAAACATGAAAATACTTAAAATAATCAGAAATGAAAGAAAAGCGTAAAAGAAGGCACATTATAACAAATGCATGGCATACAAACATATAAAATTACGTGCTAATAGTAAAAATAATAATGGTACTTTATTAAACCAGGGGGCAATAAATAATTTAAACTTTGCAAGGTTGATAGAACTGGGAAATGCATTTTTATGATCCGAAGAATTTATGAAACAGAAAAAGACATTCTTGTAATGGTGAAATTTTCAAATATATTTTAATTAATTATTAACAAAAAGTAAAAAGAAATTGTATATATTTTATTTTGTGGCTACACATTTAAGCTTATAAAATGTTAAAGTTAGGCAATTTATTTCAGATTTTAAAGATTGAGGTATCTACGAGAAAGTTTGAAACGCCTTCTGCATACTGTTTTTTTTTTTTTTTTTTTTTATTAACGGAATAATATTAGGGTACGATACATTTTGCCCCCCCTCCTCCATGCAGAGGCGAGACCGCCCGTCCTGAGCGTACCGCGGACTTCTGGTAAACCGGTGCCCTAAAATTAAAAATTAATTTCTGTCCTTTTTTCGTATAACAATGAAAGGATAGGTAAAGGTGCTTAGCGGTATGGTAAATAGATTCTGGATGATAGCAATTACCAACCATTCCGATACTAAATTTTATTATTTGCCCCCCTGGTTTAATAAAGTACCCCCACGTAAAAGCATCAGGCAACTATAAGAAATTGGAGACGTCATTGCTTTTTTTAAATTCCATTTTTGTTTAGGTTATTTTACGTTTTTCCTTTCATTGCACTCATTTCAACATTTTCCTGTGTAGTTGGTTTATCAAAATTTCGGCCGGGGTACCATTTTTTTTAGTGATTTTTTCCATAGATAATAGTTATAATCATGAAAAATTTTGAAAGACTTATAATTTTTTCCCAGGTATTATTATATCCCCTCGTACAGAGATTTTTTTTTTACCTTTCCATTTATCAGTTCAATTATCAAAGTCATTTTCCTAGAAATAAAACCTGATCAGGAAAAAAATTGGGTACCTGGGGTTTTTTTTGTTTTAATGTGTGTAACGTGGTGTGTGTGTGTGTGTGTGTTGTGTGGTGTGGTGTGTGTGTGTTGTGTGTGTGTGTGTGTATTGTGTGTGTGTATGTGTAGTGTGAGAGAGAGAGAGAGAGAAAGAGAGAGAGAGAGAGAAGAGAGAGAGGAGAGAGAGAGAGAGAGAGAGGAGAGAGAGAGAGAGAGAGAGAGAGAGAGAAGAGAGAGGAAGAGGAGAGAGAGTGGTGTGTGTGTGTAATTGGCAAAAGCAGTATTCTTTTTACAAGATTTTGTAAACAATATTATAATATGAAATTTTAAAATGAGAAAAAGTTTATTTTTAGTAACCAGAATTTAACATTTCTGTCTGTTTATTAAAAAACTTCCCTAAATATTTCTCATATGCCAAACGCCGGCCGCCATCTTGAAACCCGAGATAGAGAGCATTATTATGTATGTTAATTTCAACTGACACAATTTGGGTAATTCACTTATTAGCGAACAGAGAGCTGATATGATGATACCATAACTATCTCTGAACCAACACACTGGAAAGTTAATACGATCAGTCAATCAAAGGAGTTTGTTGACTGGTATCAACAGAGGAGTTACTTTACTATCCACTCGTAATTATGTAGTTGTTCATCTACTCTTGTGTTATACTCTTGTGAATATTTTTATTAAGATATATATTATGAATTATAAATGAAAGAATAATTAGATTTATGTTTATATTTCTTTATATTCTTTGGAAATATAGAACAACGGCTAAAAACTTGAAGAAATGAATAAGTCTTTGTAGAACTCGATAAAACGAATCTGCATTTTTTAATTAAATTGATGGCATAACCGGCTCCTTTGGCAGAACTTTTATGTTATATATTATTATTTATATATAAAGTAGAGAGCTTAAAAATTTATAAGTGTGGTTAAAACGAAAAGTGAGTATACTGATTATTCAAGCCAGATTCGTAGGCTTCTAAATATAAATTTTGCATTTTCTTAACATCAACGATTATCAATAAAAGTATTCATTTAGAAAAAAAATTGTTTATTTTTAATTATATAGTGAGCCTGAGATTTTAAGTCTAATTCTAAAACTATAAAGAATGGGTACTATAGCAAATTATCACAAAGGTCAGGTTATAACGAAGGATCAACCAGCATAGGATTAATATATTATTTTCTACTTAGCGTCACACAAATGTAAATTTCATATTATAATCTCAGTAGAAGAATTCATAATAATTTAATAAATAAGAAATAAAACTAATTGAATAATCGTAAAGTACTAATCAACAACACACAACCAATCACTAACTACACAATTCACCACCACAACAGCACAAGCTTAGAACACACAGCGACACACACATACAACACTATGATTTTATTTTTATCAAATGTATTTTATTTCAAGAGACAGACACACCTTTGAGACATGCGAGGAACATACATATTAGAAGAAGAAACTACGATCATTCACAATATTGATCTATATAACCTAACAGTAATCATGACACAAAAGAAAAAAATAGAGTAATATAGTATGGCGTTCCTATATCTATATTGTCCATATGAATATTATCATTACTTACTATATTACAATTAAATCTCACAGTAAAAATGATTAGATAGTTATAAGTAAATAGAATGGGAACATAGAGAAGTTTTAAATTCTCAATTATATTTATGAACGATATATTGGTACAGTTTGCAAAGACGCAAAAGTTGTAATAAGGGCCTATAAATAGACTATTATTATTATCGCTAGCATTAATGATCTTCATATTAAATATGTGTATTTAATATTTATTAAAAAAGATACAAAAGCAGTTGCATATTAACAAAATTTGTTAAACAATTTACTCACCATAGAATCCTTTGTAGAGCCCTATATTATGAATTTTATTTTCTACATTATGTATAATAATTATTACCGTAATAATTTAGAGTAATTATTTATAATAAAAGAACTATTATTGTGAGTACTTCATTATTTAAATATGAAAATTCAGCTTTTAAAATTTTATAAATTTAAAAAGATAAAGTTTTTCCTCTCCGGGAGAAGTCAATATATGGTTAGGCCTAACTTGAGTTTTAATTCTATATGTATTTATCTGTAATAAGTAATAAATATTAATATGTATAATATTATTATAAAGAGATAATAATACTATAATTATAATAATTTAACTAAATGGGGCCTATTTCATACTCTGCTCCAAAGCCTAGCTTAGAGGTGCGCTCAGTAATTTTTCTTTGTATTATTTCTTTCTCTAAATATTTGTAGTTTTAATTCTCATGAGATAATATTATGTTCAAAATTCTATACTAATAGAAGAATGAATAATATTGCACCATCTAATTGTAACTTTACAGTGAGTGAAGCCAATTCCAGGACATGATCATCCGAATTTGTAGGACAAGTTCGACTAGTGTATTTCATTTTTAACTACATTTAGTTTTCTACTAAAAATTCATTTAAAACAAAAATGTTTGATAAAAATAATTTAAAGGAATAATAATTTTTTTCTTATTTTGTTTATGAATTTATAATAGTCGAAAAGTAAATGGAAACAGCGTGTACTATGTTCCACAGGGAGCACAGTATTATAGCTAGCATATACAATTAGATGGTAGTTAATATTACTCACTTTATTATATTTATTTAAGATCAGAATATTATATATACTTTAAAGTGTAGAAAATCAATAAACATAAGAATATATCACAAATAATTACAAAAAATGCGAGTGCATCCTATTCCTAATGTTTTTCCGGTAAATTGTAAGGAGTATTTCATTAATTAGAGTTACTTATTATTTATACACTTACGTATAGATATAATATCCTTATGTACTTATTTATTATTGAGAATCTAGCGATATAAGCTGTATTACAAATTAATACACTCACTAATTTCCTCATGAATATACCAAATAACAAGTATAAATAGAAATCATAATCATATAAAGCATAACAAACACATTCACGGAGAGCGGCTGAGACGCCACGTTATACGGTGGGACATGAGGCGGAGATCTGCTCTTCTCATACCACTCCAGATAAGGGAGCAGGAAGGGGAAGTGAGAAAGGAACCCACTGAAAGGGGGAGCACACAACCAATCACCCAAAGAGTGGTGCGACGCGTACACATAGGTCCCTCATCCCCTGAGGAGTCTCCACTATCCTCTAGTGGTCGGAAGTGGACTGAGTACGACCACTCCGACTCCTGCCATCTTTCGTGGTTTCCCCTACGTCGGGACTAGTCATTCAGCTCAAAACAAAATAGTAATAAAATATCGTACACTATTATAACTTAACATGAGGTCGCCAGATTAAAATGTTTGGAATAACCCTCTAAATAATGGAAGCTTTACAATATATTATCTCCATTTTACACTCATGTCAGTTCTTCTATCCTTTCCCTTTCCCATAAACTGAGAGACTAAATATATATGATTGTCCATCAATATAGCAGTCCAATACATTATTTTCACAATAAAGAGAACAATAAAAAAAATTTCAAAACTTCCAGCGATCCACAATCTTGTTTAATACTAACACGCACCAAAAGGTATTCTCATAAATAAACTCACATCATATAGAGGACCTTTAAGCATGGTCATCTCGCTTTAGTCCCCTAATAAATACACTCAGCAACTTATTATTATGGAGTCATATGAGATATTGAGGTCACTTGAGATATTTTTAATTTAATTCACTTTAACTACACTACTATACTATATCTCTCCAGATCACTACCTCGGCTTTTATACGTCATATTTTGAATTAGACATTATATTTGTCTCCAATCCCCTATGAATCACATCTAGTAACCTACTAGAATGATCATCCACTTAATATTTATCAACTCCCATACACCATACTTTCTGTAATATCTATAATTCACTATGGATACACCTTCATATTAAATAAATCACTACTTTATCCTTGACACCCTCTTTATCTCTACTTATGTAGCACATAATATATGACTACCCGACACGTCTATCTTAAATATATATAGTATATGTATATTATTATTAACTCTTTAAACCTACTTATTATTATATATCATAACTCTACAAGATATTTTATGAGATTTTATCTCACTATACATATGACCTATACACTATATATATATAATTAATAAAATACTAAATAAAATATCTGGCTTCGCTTTTAATAATAAAATCACCTTTTTATTTACTATTAGAGCCTTACGTTATATGTATTTGCTCTCTGCTCTTACTACTGTCATTATAAGTTTAAATAACTGAACTCATTTATAAAATGTACTCTTATTCACTACCGTTTAAGCAAATCACTTATACTTAGCCTATACGCCAATGAGAGACACTCTTAGATTAGATCACCGTTTGATTACCCTTAATAAAAGTCACTCATAACAATTATAATATGTACAATCCAAACCTTGATTTTACCAACCACAAAAATACTTTCTTTATCACTAACGCGTGCCCACACTGTACCTCTCACACCATCTGTCTATGAGTAAGATACTTTACCTTGAAAACTTTAAGAAAGGGAATTGTACGCTACTGTCTAATGTAACATCCTTCTTCTGATGGTCAAACGTGAGTTCTTTTCCAACACCTTCACCAAAACACTCCACCAAAACAGTCTCCCAATGTGATGTTAACAAAAATCCCCTGTTTATAACTGGTAACTTCTTGCTACATTTTGGGGAAAAACAAATGACTTCGATTAGACGTAAATGAAACAACAACAATGAAGACCTCATAAAAGATTCACAAAATTTTGCCCCTCCCACCTTACAACCAATATGAACACAACTCACTCACAAAAATTAACTTAATTACATGACCCCCCCTATCATACAGGTACTTGACCCACTCTACAACGCAAATCTATTAATTGGAATCAATTTGTATAAAATAATCTTCCGCCAACTTATAACAAACTACAACGGACGAATACTCTTCATTGAGATCCCGACAGCTGTTAACAAATTATGTGGAAATCAGCTACTGACATCCTGTCTTTCAGAAAAAAATCTTTTTCTTCTTATCCTTCTTTAACAATTATAATTATATTAAATTTTATTTATTTTTCTGTGAACAATTCCAATTTTTGATTTTAACTTTTTTCCTTATGAAATAACAGTAGCAGAAGGTTTTAATTTAATAACATTTCTTTAGTCTTCCATTCACTGCGTCGGATCAGAGGATGTATAGCGACGGATCTAAAAGCTACACGGCCTGTCTACACCATTCAGAATGACCTGTCTCTTATAAATATTTTTAAGTAAAGTAATCATGTGATGTTTTTTAAGTATAATTAGCTTATGTCTTTCTTAAGAGGCCTCTGTCTATGTATTTTTCTAACAAACATAACTGGATTAACAGCTTTGAAACTTTTATATATATATACCTTATATATATATTATAGTATATTATATATATATATATAATATGTCAATATATATAATATAATGATAATAATAATTTAGGGTATATAATAGTATTTTGATAATATAAAATTTAGTATATATATATATATTATATATATATAACTATAATAATAACTATATAGCATATTATTTATAGTTCAAGTATATTTTTTTGAAAAATATTAAATTTACTTTCTTTTTTCGGGTGGTTATTTTATTTTTAAAAAAAGTGTATAAAATTAATTCTCAAATTTTTAGTTTATTATCTTCTTTCGTTGTGCGAGCCATACGTCTCAACGACTTCCAACCATATATTATATATATATATATATATATATAATATATATATATATATATATATATTATATATATATAATATATATATAATATATATATATATATATATTATATAATATTCGAGGAAGAGAGAGAGAGAGAGAAATGAGAGAAGAGAGAGAGAGAAGAGAAGAGAGAGAGAGAGAGAGAGAGAGGAGAGAGAGAGGAGAGGCAGAGCAGAAGAGAAGCAGAGAGAGTAGAGAGAGAGAGAGATATCTCTTGTAGGCATAGAGGAAAAAAAGAGAGAAATGAAGAGAATGTATGAAATATAAGTCGCAGGAGTTGGGATGAAAGTCGATTAAGATGTAGATACGATAAGGTTGGGAGTCTGATCTCAAGAGAATTTGAATACCTAATTCTTCCGTTAGATGGATCAGAACAGAGCAGAGAAGAAGGGAGAGAGAAGCTGATGAGAGAATGGAAGGGTGGGAACGTTATGCAGATGTAGTAAAGCTAAAATATTAGTATGAAAGGAGACAAGTCGCATGGATTTTAGGCAAGTATCTATACTTTGTATTCCTACAAATAGGAGTGACTAGAATTCCCGAGTTCTCTCGGTTATGGACTCTCTCTACTTTCGCATAAACCTTTTTCCTCTCTTGCGTGTGTCAATGGCTCATATCTCATACCTTCCGGCACTGAATGTTGGTCCAATGTCCTGCTCTATGCTATCTCCTTCTCGGGCTTTCTTTCGCTCCTACATTATTCTTCCTTTTACGTACGGAAAAGTAGACGTACTTATCTCTTCTATCCTTACGACTAGATCACTTCAGTCTAACACTATCCTCTACCTCTTATCTTAACTACTCTCTGCTCTCTCTCCTCTCTCTCTTTCTCTCGTATTCTAATTAGAGAAGAGCCCTCTTTTTTTCAGGACCTTGATGTTTCTTCTCTTCTTTTCTCTCTCTCTTCTCTACTCTTTTCTGTGGGGAATCGATATACGTCAATCTTCCTGTGACAGCCGACACGTCTGCTAGGCGTGTTCTCGTTTCAGTCTTCTAATCTCTCTCTTCTCTCTCTGCTGTGTTGTTGTTGCTTCGGTGCGCGGGTGTGTCACTCTCTTATCTCTGCGGGACTACTGCTGGTTAGTGTCCTCCGTGCCTCCTCTTCGTCTCCCTAACCCAGCTCTACCTCCTTACTGGAAATTCATTATATGACACCTTATCATACGCTTATACTCTGATTTCGTTTTAGGAATGTGACTTATTTAACATTGCCTTATCGGTCTTTAGGTTAGACGTTAATATTTGACCGGTAATAACGACCTTGTGATACTCTCTCATTTTAAGTACAAAATTTATATATATAATATTAGTATGTGTGTGTAGGTGGAATACGTATTAAAATAGTAAATAATAACGGTGAGTAAAGATGAGTAGGATGATTGAATGTTATTTAGAAAAGTTTTAATAATTATTATTAGATTAGTATTTGTTATATTAAGTTGAACCGTATACGGAAAACATTAAGCTAGAGGTTGAAAGCATGAGATAGATATATCAGATAATGGGGTGAAAGGGCATGTAATAATTGTGCTGTGTGGAGTGTGCGACAAGCTCGCAGAGGAGACAAGGAATGAGAGTATTAAACACGTAATAAGGATCTGTATAATAAAACTGGGGATAAGGGGGGGATTGACAAGAAGTTAACGTATTATATTCCTTGATGATATATGACTACTCGTGAGGGTTGAGTTATTATATTGTTTGGATTAGTGGTTGAATTTTTATTGTCATGTATAAGATCGTATATATAAGAAAATATTATCAATTAACTTGGAGAACTAAAAAGAAGTTATATTTATGTGTTGGTGAGGAAACGGAACATAAACTAGAGTGCTATTTGGTGTGTGGTTTGTGATAACTAGATGTTATTGTGTATTGTTCATTGGTTTTTGTTCAATCTGTGAGGGATGAATGTACTGAATGGGAGGAGAGTGACTGAGTTCCGAATAGAGAAAAGTGTGTGCGAACAGAAACCATGTGATGATCGTCCGATTTTTAGGGGGTATTGGTTCCCATGATCCAAGCGTTGTCAAACCAGAGGGATCATTTTGATGAGTTAATTGAGTCAATTCGACTTCTATTTGAGTAATTTATGTTGATATGTGTATAAGTTCGAGATATATAAAATATGGATATTGTGATTAACAATATATCTTACTTACTGTATATCACTCTATGGTTTGTATTTATTTAGTGTTGTCTAAGAGAGACAAAAATAGATATGATTAAGTAACGTCATAAATAGGTTGATTAAATGGATAAAATTTATTGTGAGATAGATTAGGTGTGTCGAATTAATATATTTTATAAGTATTACTAGAAGACTGATGAAAGCGCACAATTTACGAGTAATGAAATAAAAAAAAGTCTGACTCAAAGCATAGGAATGATTAATGAAACGTTTTCCATTTATAGGTCTAATGATTGATTTTGATATTTAATGTTCTGGTGAAGTAATATGTTTAAGTTAGAAGTTTTGATGGAATATTGAATATAATCTTAAAAGTAAGAGATCTGAGGTTTGAGGCACATTGGCAGTGCCGACGCATTAGAGGTTAGTCACTGTTTTGGTTATTAGAAACTGATTGGTAGGGAATTGAGAAGGAGAGTGGTAAGGGTGGCACGGTGTCTGCATGCCTGTTTTATAATGATATCGCTGATGCATGTTTTGAGATTTTTAGTATGGAATCTAAATTTGTAATGAACTATTTTGAAATAGGTTTTTGGTATCGACGGTTAATTCTACAAGGTTTGTGCATAGAAAGTAAAGTGCATTTGAGAAGTCATATAGGGTACTTTAGAAGTGAAGAGCTCAGATTGGGTGTGATGAGGGAAGCGCATTTATACGGCGTGAGGAATGACAGTTTCGATTTGCGGTGTATAGAATTAAATTGGCACAGGTCTGGGCATGGGATATATCAACGGTATTTGATGAGTTTAAGGGAATATGGTTTCAATTATATTTATTTGGTGAAAGGTTAACGTGATGAAGTGAGAAGAGTGGTAGTATAATCAGATGTGAAAGGTGGAATGGTGTGCGATAATGGGTAATACCAACGTGGAAAGTGTGGTAAATCAATGGTGTAAGAAACAACGTAAACTTGTTAATATTAGGTATCCGTATGTAAATGGATTTTGGGATTAGAATTTTGTGTTCGATAGATCTAGAAAAGAGAGTTTTGTGAGTTGGGAATTGGTAGAGTAGTATTAAGAAAAGTAATAATGGGTAGATAAGAGTATTAGGTGTAGTGGTGAGGTAAAGAGTGAGCGTAAGAGTAATGCGGGAGGTAATCGTCATCATCGGCCGCTTGTGTTTAGAGTGTCGGCATTTTGGAACACAGTTGTATACGGTTTAAAAGTATTTGAGGGAAAAGCTATACGTTTGGATTGTAAAAGTAAGAACAGATAGCCGCTAAGCATTAGATAGAATTGTCCAATAAGGAAAGTTTTTTTTATTGGAACCGGTTGGTTGGTTGTTGGAGACTGCTGGGACTTGCAGTAGGCAGTTCAATTATTAAATTAAAAGTGTGTGAAAATTATAATAGTAAACCGAGTCTAATTTATGTGGAGTGAGGGTTTTGGATCTGTTGGTATGTGGTATCCGGGGGTAAAATTTAACTTGTTATAGTATGTAAAAATGCTATGGTTGTTATGGAATTTAAGAAAGGGTGTCACTATCATTGGTCTCTTTTAGTACGTCTCAATGCGAAAAGTTTCATTGGCTATCCTGTTCTTCGCTCCAAAGCTGACAAAGAATGCTATGATGGGAAGTAAGACAACCTAACTAGGATTTTGTTAATAATGGTATTAAGACGTGTTTTTTACTATATTTTTCTAGCAATGGAATTGTTTTATTTAAAGATGTTCAATGTGTGGTGTTTTTTTATTAAAATTTTGAAATTAAATTTTTTTTATTTCTTATTTTAGTTTTTTCCAATTTTGTAAACTTTAAACCAGGTAAGTGTTTTTGGGAGGACGAATTGGTTCTGATAAGGTCTCTGAAATATAATTAAATTTTACTCCAGGCTCAGTAAACGACTCATGATGCATAAAATGATATGAGAGTATGGTTGTAGGTTTATATTACTTACATTAGTGGTACTTTTTTTTTCACTATCTCATTGTGAAAATAGTAAACTAAAAGTTAAAAAATTAAGAAAGAGAACACTTGCCAAGCATTAGTCTGTATTCTGGTTTTTGTGTGTTTAGAGGACGAATATTATGTGGTTTTCTTTTATGGTTTGTTCTGTGTTGGTTTTTTAAATGGAGACTGGCGGTAACACTATGTCTGTGGCGAGCATCCTGTTTAGGGTATTATGTTTGTGTCAAACATAGAGGAGTGAAGATGCACAAACCACTCTTCACGGTCCAGATTGCTACGGCATTTGCTATTCTTGGATCGAATACGAGAGTGCGGAGTGGAAGCAATATATTAATTTCTAGGCATACAGCAATACAAGTTTACCACAACGCTAAGAGTTTAGGAACTACGCCAGTACACCGAGGTACACAACATACAAGGTTTAGGACCAAGATTATTCGAGTGCTCGATAGTGTTTAGCATAGAAGCTTAAGATGAAAAAATGACCTAAAGCTGCAAGGCTTGTTAATGAGGTGGATTAAATACGACAGGTTAGGCAATTTTGTAGTATTAACGGGTAAGGTAGACTAAGATTTATCAAAGCTCACTAGAGGAAGTCGCTCTTATTTATAGGACTCCATAGGCACCAAGAATTGGCTTCTAAAAGAGGTTATATAGTATGTGGAAGATTAGTGTTGTGGAGTCATAACTTTGTTAGAAGAAAGGAGAATATACGGCAGTAGGTGAGTAGGAATGAATTTGAGAAAATGAGAGGAGAAGATGAGATCAATGCTTGAAGCGGCATGAATCAAAATTACACCGGCATGTTCACTCCAGGGAGTCAGAAATAGAGTGAGTTTACTAGTCGGGTGAATGGAGACTTAAAGTTTTCTTGACGTCATATTATCAATCTATTTTACTTGCGGACCGCAAACATGGTGTCAGTAAGGAGAGAAAAAGAAGGTGTATCTTAACATGTCAAAATATCAGAAGTAAAAATAGCATTACTTTCCAGCCAACCAAACGGGAACTTCTTTTTCTCTATGCATGTATAGGAAGTTGAGAGAGAAATCCGGCAGAAACTCCCGGGAGACGTCGACTTAGCGGAGCAATGCCAGAAGTGTAACAAGAACCCTGGCAGAGGCGCCACCTAGTTTTTATTGGCATCTGAGAGAAGTTACGCATTCAATGCAGAACGTTCAAAGAAAACACGGGGAACTTTCTTTCTTGGCATGTAGGATTAAGAGAGAGAAATCCCTGGCGAAACTCCCAACGTGCTCAACTCCAGGAAAGGTAAAAGACCTGCAAGGCGCCATTACACTGAGAGGTAATTTTGGAAAGATAAAAAAATTAATAAATCATTTTGACTTATACATTCAGCGAAAAAAACAAGAACTTTCTCCAAAGTTGAGGGTTGATAAGGCGCTTTTTGGCATCGTTCGAGGAGATGCCAATTGAAAGTTACCTGTATGAAAACATCATGAATAAGACAAACCATCCAAAATCACTAGCCAAGTATTTCGTGGGAGGTACATCTTTTAGGGTTACCTTACAACTGAAACTATCAATAGCAATTGGGAAATTCCTCAATTTTGCTATGCGAAATACAGACTTAAGCGAGGGATTGATCAGCACCTTTGAATGCAATAGGCTGATGGAAACAATAGATAGTAACAAGGAAGTTCTCAGGGAGGATGAAGAGAGGAATCTAGCAGTTAAACAACATGAGATAGGCATCTCCTCAGAGTTTAGGAAACTGAAGATGTTGGACGTGCTCAACTTCCCTGAAAATAAGAAAATACTATCAATTCTCAGCAAAGTCAACCAAGTATCAGGCTTCAATACAAAGTAAAGACCCTCGACTCAAAACAAAATCAAAATTATTCAAGCTGTTCTAATGGCTTCATTAACATTCTCAACGGGACGTAGATCCCTCGAAGCAATTAAAATGGAGATAAAACATGTCAAGTGTGCGTTGAAGGACTGGTATAATAAGGTATCTAGAACTAAAACCCTCAAGGTCGTTTTTAAATTACCGATATGTATTCATAAGATGGCTAAGTCTGGCCAAACGGCCAACTATTTTGGGAACCCCATCTTTGCCCAGGCGCTCTATGTCTACGTTTATTACCTTCTACCAACCTACCTGAATAGGAAACTCACTGACAGCGATAAACTTTTCCCTACAAAGCACGGCAAGGAATTTGCTTATAAAAATCCAAATATGACCGAAGATATTGCGAGGATGATGGCGCAAAGTACCAAAACGAACCACCATAGTTATGACATTACCAAGGGGATGGGCAAGGATTTGAACACATACTTGAAGCAAAAGGAGGTCAACGGTTCATTAAAATTATGCGATGACAAAGTTTTTAACATCGAGGATGAAGAAGATGGGAACTATAAGTTGATTCCAAGAGTTGTTGACAGGGTGAGGGAGGAGGAGGCGCCGAAGGCCTTGGAGTAGGAGAATGCTGGGGAGGAGGCTGCTGATGAGGAAAACTCGGAGGAGGATGAGAAGGTGGTGGATGATGATTGAGAGAAGTCGGATGTGGAGGTGGAGGAAGAATGCTTGGTGGTGGATTAAGAAGGCTTGGAAAGGGAGGAATTGCTGGTGGAGGAGAAGGGAATAAAACGTGTTACAAGTGGGAAGAATGGAGAGAATAGAAGAAGAGGAGGAGGTGGAGGAAGAAGCAACAATTGACTGATATTCCTCACTCTTAGAAAAGGGAATTGATAATGAGGAAGTGCTAAGAAGAGTATATCTTCACCACAGGAAAGTTCTCAAATAAAAGAAACGAAAAATTTAACATTAATACATTTAGAATAAAAATTCAAAGTATGAATAAGTTTAAGAAAATGAACACTCAAAGGCTGGAAAAAGTTTTGAAAAAGTTCAATTATTAAATCAAATGTTCCAATCAATTGTTTTAAAGAGTCGTTTTAGTTTATTTTTACTAAAGGAAATTTATTTTAAATTTTTTATTCGTAAATTTATGGTCCAATCAATTCCAGAATTATATATTTATAATATATATATATATATATATATATTATATTATAGTATATATAGTATAGATTATATATAACTATATATATAATATATAGTTATAACTATAACTACATTATATATATACTATATATATATAATGTTAAATTTCTTTTAATGAAAATTTAAATTTTTATTTATAATATTGTTATTTATATGCAAATTTGATTATTTTACCAGCATTTATATATAATTCTTTTGAAATCTTTTATTATCAATTTTATTATATCATATGATGATATATATATATAAATATTATATATATATATATATATATATATAATATATATTATATATATAGTATATATATATAATATATATATATAATATAATTATATATATATATTTAATTGATTTTACTTTCTCGTATGTATTCTATCTCAGAGATATTTGTAATTTTTAAAAGAAGAATACTAAATTTTAATATATAACAAAATGGGTATCATTCCAAGCCAGTTGTAGGCCTAACGATTTTATTTTCTTATATTTATCTCAGAGAAATTTGTAATTTTTAAAAGAATACTAGACTTTAATATTTAAAAAAAAGAAAATGGGTACCATTCCAAGCCAGGTGTAGGCCTAAATTGATTTTATTTTCTCATATATATATTTTACCTGAGAAATTTGCAATTTTTAAAAGAATGTTAGATTTCAATATTTAACAAAATGGGTACCATTCCAAACTACTTCTAGGCCTAACTTAATTTTGTTTTCTAATACGAATTTATCTCGGAAGAAATTTGTAATTTTAAAAGAAAAATGCTAGATTTTAATGGTTAAAAAAATGGATACCATTCCAAACAAGTTGTAGGCCTAAATTGATTTTATTTTCTTATATGTATTTTATCTCGCACAAATGTCATTTTTAAAAGAATACTAGATTTTAATATTTAATAAAATGGGTACCATTCCAAGACAGTTAGGACTAACGATTTTTTTTATATGTATTTATCTTAAAAAAAATTGTAATTTTTAAAAGAATACTAGATTATAATATTTAACAAAATGGGTATCTTTCCATGCCAGTTGTACGCCTAACTTGATTTTATTTTCTTATATGTATTTATCGTAGAGAAATTTGTAATTTTTAAAAGAAGAATACAAGATTTTAATATTTAACAAAACGGGGACCATACCAAACCAGTTGTAGGTCTAACTTGATTTTATTTTCCTATATGTATTTCTCTCAGAGAAATTTGTAATTTTTAAAAGAACACAACTTTAATATTTAAAAAAAAATGGGTACCATTAAAAGCAAGTTGTAGGCTTAACTCGATTTTATTTTTTCATATGTATTTTATCTCAGAGAAATTTGTAATTTTTAAAAAAAGAATGCTAGATTTCAATATTTAACAAAATGGGTACCATTCAAGCCAGTTGCATTCCTAAATTGATTTTATTTTCTCAAATGTATTTTCCTCCAGAGAAATGTGTAATTTTTAAAAGAATACTAGTTTTTAATATTTTACAAAATGAGTATTTCTCCAAGGCAATTGTAGGCCTAACTTGATTTTTTATTCCTATGTGTATTTATCCCAGAGAAATTTGTAATTTTTTAAAGAAAAATGCTAGGTTTTAATGGTTTACAAAATGGATCCCACTCCAAGTCAGTTGTGGGACTAAATAAATTTAATTTTCTTACATATTTCTGAGATAAAATATATATAAGTTTTAAAGAATTCCAGACCTTAATATTTACCAAAATGGACACATTTCCAAGCCAGTTGTAGGCCTAAATTGACTTTATTTAAATTTTTAACTTTTAAAAGAATGCTAGATTTCAATATTAACAATGGATACCATTGCAAGTAAGTTGCAGGCCTAAATTGATTTTATTTTCTCATATGTATTTTATCTCCAAGAATTTTATAATTTTTAAAAGAAGAATATTAGATTTTAAATGTAACAAAATGGGTACCATTATAAGCTAATTGTAGGCCTAAATTGATTTTATTTTCTCGTATGTATTTTATCTCGGAGATTATTTTAATTTTTCAAAAGAAAACTAGATTTTAATTAAAAAAAAAAAAGGTGCCATTCTAATCCAATTGTAGGCCTAAATTGATTTTACTTTCTCGTATGTATTCTATCTCAGAGATATTTGTAATTTTCAAAAGAAGAATGCTAGATTTCAATATTTAACAAAAAGGGTACCATTACAAGCCAGTTGCAGGAATAATTTGAATTTAGTTTCTCAAATGTATTTTATATCATAGATATTTGTAATTTTTAAAAGAATATTAAATTTTAATATTTAACAAAATGGGTACCATTCCAAGCCAGTTTTAGGCCTAAATTGATTTTATTTTCTCATATGTATTTTATCTCAGAGAAATCTGTAATTTTTAAATTTTTAAAAGAATGCTAGATTTCAATACTTAAAATGGGTACCATTCCAAACCAGTTGTAGAACTAAATAGATTTAATTTTATTATATGTATTTTATCTCAGAAATATGTACTTTTAAAAGATTAGACCTTAATATTTAACAAAATGGATACAATTCCAAGCCAGTTGTAGGCCTAAATTGACTTTACTTTCTTATATGAATTTATGTCAGTGAAATTTGTAAATTTTAAAGAATACTAGATTTTAATACTTAACAAAATGGGTACCATTCCTAGCCTGTTGTACGCCAAACGATTTTATTTTCTCATCCGTATTTTATCTCGGAGAAATTTGTAATTTTTAAAAGAATACTAGATTTTAATATTTAACAAAGTAGTACAAATTCTTAGAATAGTTACTTATACAATTTTATTTTCTTATATATATATTTATCTCAGAGAAATGTGTAATTTTTAAAAGAATACTAGACTTTAATATTTAAAAAAAATGGGTACCATACCAAGGTAGTTGTAGGCTTAAATTTTTTATTTTCTCATATAATTTATCTGAGAAATTTGCAATTTTTAAAAGAATGTTAGATTTCAATATTTAACAAAATGGGTACCATTCCAAGCCACTTCTAGGCCTAACTTGATTTTGTTTTCTAATACGAATTTATCTCGGATAAATTTGTAATTTTTAAAAGAAAAATGCTAGATTTAAATGGTTAAAAAAAATGGATACCATTCCAAACAAGTTGTAGGCCTAAAATGATTTTATTTTCTTATATGTATTTTATCTCGCACAAATTTATTATTCTTTTAAAAATTACAGATTTTAATATTTAACAAAATGGGTACCATTCCAAGACAGTTAGGCCAAACGATTTTATTTTCTTATATGTATTTATCTTACAAAAATTTGTAAGTTTTAAAAGAATACTAAATTATAATATTTAACAAAATGGGTACTGTAGGAATAGAAATGTACGTCGGTCAAAAGTTTATCAAAAAAGACGATCAATTATGAAAATACAATTCCTAAAATAGTAAATTATCTTATCTATATTACAATGCAATTAAAAATACTAACTAAATTGTTGAGCACAATTTCTTCATTCCAAACGTACTGCTTATGTCAGTAGTACCACACGCCCCCTTGATCGAACAAAACAAGAAAAACTTGATCGATCAAACATTTATTCTTCTTAAATCCAAAATATGTCTTGCTATACCGTCGACCTCAAATTTACGATCCGACAAAACTCGAGTGATTTTTCCTGTTCCCCACTTTGTCGTACACCTTGCTCCATTTGGTTTCACCCAGACCACATCTCCAACATTAAACTCTTCTACCAAAACTTCCGGCTGACTGCAGATCTCTTCAGGATGCGTCCATTTGTATTTATATTTAACTTTCCAAGGGCAGGATTCTTCATTCACCCCCTCCCTTGGCATAAAATTGTACCAAAACAGACTTTCCCTAATACCTATTCCTGATCTCGCCGCTATTCTTTTCACAGTCCTATGGTTTCTTTCCACAATTCCATTACAATTCTCTCTAAAAGCCGCTCTGAAATTTAACCTCACTCCCCATATTTCACACATTTCCCTCACGTCCAACGATCTGAAAGACGCCGCATTATCAACCAACAATTCTTCAGGCAAACCATGTTCTAAAAACACCTCCTCTAACTTCCTCGAGATCTCTTTCCCTCCCTCGTTATTAAGAAACTTCCATATCGCAAATCTACTTGGACCACAGTCAACACACGACAAATACCTTTTCCTCTCAAAGTGGGTCACGTCAGCCGCCAATCTTTTCCAAGTTTGATCAACAGAAAGCTCTCCGCCTGAGCATCTTCCTGGATTTGGATCTATCGACTGACACTTTACACAAATTTTTACATCCTGATTGACCACTTCCCATGTACCTTAAACATACTGGTAGATTCTTAGTTTACCAACATTATAAAACCCCAGTGGAAATGATTTTTTGTCATGGCAAGTAAACCTTTACCAACTCAGGCATAAAACATTGGATCTTTGAATTTTTTCCTATTCCTCACTTTGGCATTTTCCGAATATTCTTGTTAACTTGTCAGCTTTGTTTTCTTCCGAAGGTACTAACATTATCTTTAAACTTAATTCAAACTCCTTCACAAGTTCCGCGATAATTCCCAGACGTCTTTTCACCACCATCTCCGCAGTCCCTTTTGTTTTTACTCTGCATCTTGAATGAATTACATTGTCCACCCAGCTAACAACCGTCTTAGAATCAAACATTATTGTTATTCTCTTTAATCCCCACTTCAAACAAAGATTTAGTCCCTTCACAACAGCTTCTAATTCTGCTACGTTTATATGACCGCAATCCGTTTTTTTCCTCAGCCAACTTGAGTCTTCTACTATCTCTCTTCCTATCTCTAACGACACTCTATAAGCAATGCTGCTTGCATCGCACCAAACAACCCCTCTACACCCTTCTCAACAAACCAACTACTTCTCCTCACTGGATCATCTTTTCTTACAGCCTCCAAGACTTCTACAAGAACTTTCATACAGCTTGTTCCAACATCTTCATTCCACCTTCATCCGCGAAGCAAATTCTGAAATAAGCTTCTGTAAACCTCAATGAAACCCCGCCAACGGATAATGCCCAATTAATTTTCCACAAATAGAAAATAATTTCTTTTCTTGATATCACCTCTTTCTTAATGATCGGGATCGTATTCTCTCCTCGAAAACCTAAATCAATCCTTCGGCATATTCTTTGCAATCCTTAAGTCCTAACACACCTTTCCTCAAACCACATTTTTCTGGATCCCTTCGTGACGAGCCCCAAAATTCAGTAGAGCTTCCTCACCTCCTCGAGCAGATTTTTCACAATCAAACCAAAATATAATCAAATATAATGAATCATTATTCTTCCAATTCCCTCGTCAATTTCTCGAACCTATTCTCAAAATTTTTGTCATTACCCTCGGCGCACTGGACAACCCAAAACCTAACCTTGTTAGACAAAATACTCTCCCCTTATATCTAACTAATTGGTGTTTCCACAAACTTCTATCGATTCTAATTTGAAGATAGGCGGACTTTAGATCAAGCATTGTCTTTCCATCTCTAATTCTTCTCCATTTCCTAATTGATTCTTCACAAACCGAAGTCTCATCCCCAGAATGACACATTACAAATTTATTTAATTCTCTGAAATCCAATACCGGTCTCACCTTGTCTTTATTTTCCTGCACGACCGCCATCAAAGGAATCACTCATCTCTCTTCTCCCTTCCATGGAACAAGAATTTCTTCTTCTATAAATTATTCAATCTCCTCATCAAATTTGATTCTAGTTGTTTCACTCATAGATCTTCTGTAGACTCCCACCTTATTCTGAAGCACCGGCATTCTGAAGCACCGGCTCCTCTCCCTTCCATTTCCATTTTACCGTCCAAAACTTTCCAGTTGAACTCTCCTGAGAAATCGCAATCGTCAACCCTCTTCTTTCTCACCTTCTCTTGTGTTATTTTTTGCTTTTCATTTTTCTCCCTTTGACTTCCCAAAATGAAGCTCCCTCCTTGTCGATGAAAACTCCCCCGAATTCTAAATTCTACAATAACATCTAATCCTAATATTATGTTTTACTCCGAACAATAATATTTTTTCATCACTAACAACCTCGAAAGATTTTTTCTATCCATCTATTTCCAAATAGACACTAACTGTTGTATTTCCCTCACTTTCAACCTTCTTCCATCAAATGCAACAATATTCTCTGAGTGTTCCATTCTCCTGCTCACGACGGCCCGAGCTCCACTAATCGACTTAGTGCATCCAGTAATCCACACCTCAGTATCTTCTTTCTATTTAACCTTATTTTTTTTAAAGGAATTTCAGGACTTTGAAATCAGAGGGCTGATACCGGCGTAACAACCCCCTCCGTTTCCCGAAATCCTTAAAGTGCATTCCCTCGCGAAATGTCCTTTGCCTCCGGGAGCATTGATAGCATGTTAGATTTGTTTTAACGCCCAACCTGCAATTTCTCTGTAAATGAGGTCCTCCACACCGATAACACTCCACTGACCTTCTCTGTAAATTGTTTTCACCTTCGTTCCATCTAGATCTTCCTGCGACAGCACCGATATTGACCGACTCATTGGACGTTACCATGGCTCTCACCCTGCATAGGATTTCTTCTATGTTACAACTTTCCACGTTGACCACTCCCCTGATTTCCCTTGAAAAACTTTCCGGCAATCCATTCACTAAAGCTCTCTTTATAATTATTTCTCCGGTTAGCCCAGCGCTACTTGTCAATCTCCTCAAATCAGTCACATATACATCTATTGGTTCTCCTTTCCGCTTCTTCTCACAGTTTCCTGAAGGCTACAAAGGGATCCTCTCCAAAGACCTTTCTCAATTTTTTTTTATCTCTTCTCTAGAACTCTTTTTTTTCTTCGGGCATTTCAAGGAAAACCGTCAAAGCCTCTTCCTCCAAAAGCATAGACAAAATGAACTCTTCATTCTTTATTTTCTGGGTGTTTACCACCATTTCGAACTTCAGGAGCCATGCTTGTGTCTGATTCTCTGTTAAATGGTTTTACCACATCAACAATCTTCAAACCGCTATAAGCCATGGCCAGCTGAATTCTTTCTATATATACGCCCGGATAGCTTGTAAGATAGATAATATACGTCAGTCAAAAAGTTTATCAAAAAAGACAATCAATCATAAAAATACAATTCTAAAATAGTTCAAGGAAAGCATAAATTTAATGCATTAAAAATACTAACTAAATTGTGGAGCACAATATTCTTCATTCCAAACGTACTGCTTATGTCACAAAGTACCACAGGTACCATTCCATGCAAGTTGTACTCCAAACTTAATTTCATTTTCTTATTTGTTTTTATCTCAGAGTAATTTGTAATTTTTAAAAGAAGACTAGATTTTAATATTAAACTAAATGGGTACAATTCCAAGCCAGTTGTAGGCCTAACTTGATTTTATTTTCCTATATGTATAATTTTTAAAAGAAGAATACTAGACTTTAATATTTAACAAAAAAAAAAAAAAAAAAAAAAAAATGAGTACCATTCCAAGCAAGTTGTAGGGCTTAACTTGATTTTTATTTTCTCATATATATTTTATCTCAGAGAAATTTGTAATTTTTAAAAGAAGAATGCTAGATTTCGATATTTAACAAAATGGGTACCATTCCAAGCCAGTTGCAGGCCTAATTTGCTATTCTTTATTTCTCAATGTATTTTAAACACTATTGAAATGTGGCTAATTTTCAAAAAGAAAACTAATTTAATATTTTACAAAATGGGTACCATTCCAAGGCAATTGTAGGCGTAACTTGATTTTATATTCTTATGTGTATTTATTCCAGAGAAATTTGTAATTTTTTAAAGGAAAATGCTAGGTTTTAATAATTTACAAAATGGATCCAACTCCAAGTCAGTTGTAGGACTAAATAGATTTAATTTTCTTATATATATTTTATCTCAGAAATATGTAATTTGTAAAAGAATTTTAGACCTTAATATTTAAGAAAATGGACACAATTCCAAGCCATTTGTAGGCCTAAATTGACTTTATTTTCTTATATTTATTTATCTCAGAGAAATTTGTAAAATTTAAAGAATACTAGATTTTAATACTTAGCAAAATGGGTACCATTCCAAGCCTGTTGTAGGCCTAACGATTTTATTTCTCATATGTATTTTATCTTTCATAAATTTGTAATTTTTAAAAGAAGAATGCTACATTTCAAAATTTAACAAAATGGGTATCATTTCAAGCCGGTTGCAGGCCTAAACTGTTTTTATTTTATTTATTTTTATTTATCTAAGATAAATTTATAATTTTTAAAAGAAGAATGCTAGATTTCAATATTTACAATGGATACAATTGCAATATGTTGCAGGCCTAAATTGTTTTTATTTTATCACATGTATTTTATTTACGAGAATTTTGTAATTTATAAAAGAATACTAGATTTTAATATCTAACAAAATGGGTACCATTCCAAGCCATTTGCAGGCCTAAATTGATTTTATTTTCTCGTATGTATTTTATCTCAGAGAAATTTGTAATTTTTAAAAGAATACTATATATATATATATATATATATATATATATTGTTTTTACACTTTGTAAAGATATATATATATATATAATATATATATTATATATATATATATATATATATTATATATATACTAGGTTGAGTTAGATACACACTAGAGAAAAAAGCGAGATGTATCCTCTGGGACCTGGTTACAGTATATACATGTTTGTGGTGGTTTTAGTTGAATTTCAATCTGTATTTGTAATATTGTAAGTTAGGGTAGTGGCCGCATCTTAACTTCGCCAAGGATGACTGGTTCTTGATAGTGATTTGAATTCCTGTGCTATTTCTGATGGTGTTTGTTTAGAATGTTGTTTGGTGGTCTGCGTCTTAAGTAATTTTCTGTTAGTGTTGTGAATTTGTTTGGTGTATGATGTGTTGCTTTGTGGAGGTGGAATGTTATTCAGAATTTATTTGTAATATAGAGCTGGTGAAGATGGAGGTTGTTTGAGTCTATGGTGGATGGGGTTAGAGATTGCAATGAGACATGGGTGTTGGGCTGTTTGGGTTTTGTGAGCCAATCATATCCAGGTGAGTGTCTATGGATAGTATTTAGATTTCTTAGCGTAGATGTTGTTGGTGTGGTGTTGATGTGCATCCTGTTATGATTCTTAGAGCTTTGTTTTGTGCCGTTTGGAGTTTCTTTGTTATTTCTAGTCAGTAGTAGGTGCCAAGTTGGAGAAGCGTAGTTTAGAGACTGACGAATGTATTTTTTGGATATTGGTGATGTTTGTGTTTATTGTTTGTGAAGTCTGTGCCAGCGATGGTTCTTAATATGTTCAGTTTCTTGTTTGCAGATGAAGTTATGTTGACTGTGTGTTTTGTGAATGTGAGATGAGTGTCAAGTGTTACTCCAAGGATTTTGGGAGTTTTGTTGAAGGGTATGGCAATGTTGTTCAAGTAGACTTGGAGGTGTATGGTGCCAAGTTGGCGGTCTGTGGTGATTAAAGTAATTGATGATTTGTTTGGTGAGGCGGACATTCCGTTTCTGTCAGTTATGTTTGAAGTTGGTTGATGTATTTCTATGTCAGGTTTGTGGCCATGTTTAGGTTCTGGTGTGTAGTGGCTATGGTAATGTCATAGGTTATGATTGTGTGTTCCGTTTGTTGTTGTGGGAGATAGACCGTGAATAGGTTGAATGGTTTGGGAGACAGTATTGCGTCTTGTGATACACCGTTATTGATGTTTGCTGTTCGGGATTTTGTATTGTTTATTTGTATTTTTGCTGTTCTTCCTGATAGGAAATTGCAAATCCATTTCTTTAGGTTAGTGGGGATGTTAGATTGTCGTTTTGTGGAATAAGTTATGTTTGTTGATGTCGATTGCTATGATTGTTTTGTGAGTGGGTTTTCAGTTTAGGTCGTTGATTGTGGGTTAAATAATGTTTATGAGTGCGGTTGTAGTTAAATGATTTTGTGTGAAACAGTGTTGGAATTTACGGAGTTATTTTGTTTAGTGTTTTTTTTTGTTTTTGTTTTTTTTGGCATATTGTTGATAATAGAGAGATGGAGCGGTATAATACCCTTACCTAATTATCATACAAACCAACGAATATATGCTAAGGTGACAAAGTTTTCACATCAATAAAGCTAGCATATCATAACCTGAACTAAGAATATAATGTACAACGAAAAATCTAACATACCTCACGTATGAATGAATAATCTGCTAACACTCACAAAATTCCCTACTTATCAAAGGTAAAGTAGCTAACAGGACATACAAAACTCAATGTATCCCCACTTTTCCAACATATCAGCAACAGCTATAGCAGTATTATCCAACAAAATCCCTTAACAAAGTGACCAATCTATCAAAGATACCAGCATCATGCACTATGAACTGACACTACATTCATCAAAGTGTCACTCATATCGATAATATAACATCCTTTGATCTATGAATAAACGTTGACATTACCAAAATTCTCAAGCAAACTTAACATTACCCATCAAAAAACTCAAGCAAAAACTGTAACCCTACGTTCACGTTTCTAACACATCATCGCTCAGTTACACATCAGTATATCTTTACGAAAACTTATCATCTCTATAACAAACCAGTTTTAATTTCACATCGTCATAGTAATATTTAACAAAAAACGTAACAGAAATTAAACATAGCCTAACATATCTAACACTTACAAGGGGGTGAAAACCTACAATAGATACTAACATCAAGATCTACGAATAAAGGACATTAGACATTTGAAAACCTAAATGAATAAGTTTTTCACCTATCCCTTCCTCATCATGCAGCAAAACTCAACGCTATAACTGGCTTTTCAATCATGATTTCGTACAGCAGATAAGCAGCATTGAATCCTAACAAATTCCTTTAACAAAGTGTCCAAACTATCAAATATACCAGCATCTTGAACTATGAATTGATACTACATTCATCAAAGTGTCTTGCATATCAAATATAACATCACTTTGAACTATAAATAAACGTGGACATCAGCAAAATTCTCTCTGAAACATCATAAAATAACCTATCGATCATACAGATCAACGAATAAAACGCTAACATAATATTTCCTGAACTAAAAACATACAGTACCACACCATACCTGGCATACATTAAGCGTGAATAAACTGTAGACATTAACAAAGTATAACAATCTCATGCTTTACTAATAACAAACTGATAGGTTTGGCAACAGCGCATCATACAGAAGCGATTTGGCAGAACTGTAAGCACTATTTGGAGATCACCCCCAGAGAGATGCATGAAGACCCATCTCGGGGTACCCCGAAGGAGGGTGTAAGCGGTAAGGGCACAGCCCAAAGGGCTTTGCCCTTATGTAACCGCTATATATTATATATATATATATATATATATATATATATATATATATATATATATATATATATATATATATATATATATATATATATATATATATATATATATATTATATTTTTTGCAATGAATAGAAAATGCAAACAAAAATCACCCAAATAATTTTTGCTTTATATGTGGAAAAGTTGTATTGGCAGGGCAAAGTTCAAACATTACCTCATATGTAAAGGCCTCCTATCATGCTTATTTTGGGTTAAAATTGGGAGATCAAGACAAGGTATTTGCTCCTCATATATGTTGTCGAACCTGTGTTGAATACCTAAGATGGAGCACAGGAAAGGTAAAGGCATATACCTTTTGGTATACCTATGATGTGGGGAGAGGCAAAGGATAATGTGACAGATTGCTATTTTTGTTGGACAAACATACAAGGTAAGTTAAATGATGGAATATATGTAAAGATTTGTTACACATGTCTATGATGAGCATTCATACCTCTCCATAATTACATAAATGTCTTTTTGTTTTAGGAGTAAACAAAAAGAACAAGCATTGAGTTAAATATCCAGAAGTGCTGACATTTGCTATTAAACCAGTTCCCCATGGACCAGATATTCCTGTTCCAGACCCACCTCATAGCTTGAAATTGGATAGCGTTAGTGATGATGAGATAAGTACTGCTGACACCTCTAAAACATACATTCAACCTTCATGTAGTCAAAATGACCCACAACCGTTAACACAATCACAACTCAATGACCTTACCAGAGATTTAGGTTTATCGAAAGAATCGTCACAGCTTCTTGCCTCTCGTCTTAGGGAGAGCAATTTACTTGAATTAGAGACAACATTCTACTGGTACAGGAATAGGGACAAGGAATTTCGGCAATTCTTTTCTCGTCACGATACTACATCTTTAATATATTGTTCGGATATTAAAGGTTTGATCGAAGCTTTAGGAGTTATTTATAAATTATCTGAATGGAGACTATTTATTGATTCATCAAGTAGAAGTCTCAAAGACTTGATGTTGCATAATGCTAATAGTCTC
>JABUQX010125390.1:0-20000 GCA_015478945.1 Trachelipus rathkii
GAGAGAGGTATTGATCATAGCATTATGTATAATATTTTAGATTTAAAACTCAACTTGTTTCATAACTTAACAGTCAATTATGAGAAGATAAATCCGTAAAGGACATCTTACTTGAAAAGAGAGGGAATCAGTGGATACTTCTATACATTAACTCTCCTATGTAGGTGTAGCTTTAAGGCATATAAAACCTGTTTTACATTCCTTAAAGTCACATAAGATTTAAAGGCATACCAGAAGTCGTTAGCGACACTGGCCCTACGTTACAGGCCGAGTATTTGTTCTACTTCCGCTCAATTGAATTATATTAATACTATTAGGATAAATAAAACAAAGTGCTTTTCTACAAAAACAAATGTTTCTTAATATAAAACTAAATGTTTTTCAAGAAACTTACCAGTGAAATGGTAATAAATCTATAAAATAAATTAAAATGTTCCAAGTAAGAATAAATGAACGATTACATATTAGGAACGGTATATATTGAAAATTAAAAAATGTATAGGTAATGAAAGTTTACACAAAGGCGTAATCATTAAATAAAGATTTCGGCGAACCGCGTAGTAAGTATACGTCCGGGTTCATGGTCTTAGGTCTACGAGTCAACCGAGGTATCAGCTAGCTTTAGCGGGCGCTCTTATTGCGTTTTCATCCACGTGTATCTACTATATAATCTAGTGAATTACCAATATTATATCTATTCTATGAATTAGATAATTATTTCCTCAATGTAAGCTATTTATTATAATGATTAGATATACACGTTAAGTAAAAAATAAAAACACTTTTAATAACAATATCTAGGTAATAACTTGGTTGAGCACCGCTTACAGCTAATAAATGACTATATGTAAAATGAGTTGGGGACTAAAAGATAATAATAACACACCTGCTCAAATACAAGTTTAGAGATTAATTTTCAAAAGACGATTAAATAATTCCAGAGCAATAACATAACGAGAGTCATGTATAGAGCTTAAAATACTCCAAATACAATTCATAATTCTACCTATGACTTAAAGGCATCATTACACAACCCGCAATGTTTTCAGTTTGTAAATATATTTATAAAATTTAATAATAATAACAATGAATTTCTTATGTCTAACTGGAATTAGCCTTTATGAGTATACTAGAAGCTTAAATCAGCAGGGATACAAAAAAAGGCTTATCCTAAATTTAGGCTGAAGTAGTTATTTCAACACCCACATTTTATCAGAAAAAGTCAATTTGAAAAATATATTTTTGTGAAGAAAGTAAATTAGGACTTTAAAATCGAATACCGGCTACAAAAAGGATTATCTACTTAAATTTAGGCCCTAAAGTAGTTTATTATTCAAACAGACATTTTACAAGAGAGAGGTCTTTTCGTAATCTGTAAGGAGTGGGGAGTTTGTTATGTTTTCTATCGTGGATAATAGATTTGATCAATAAGTATATAATAATAATATAATAATGAATAATTAACATAATATAAAATAAAGAAAATCCCGAATTATTTAAATAATAACTTTTGAAATAGTTTTTTAGATTAACCATCGTAGACTAGAATAATATTATAATGTTAAGTGAATATGTGTTATTGTATATTAAATATAAAAATATTAATAGAAAATGAATTATATAATAATAATAATATGTTAATTAAACACAATATGCTGATTTATATGTTATATTTTTAATAGCTTATAATTAAATTGCTAACGATGAATGTAATACACAATACGTGGCTAGCTTGATCAATGCTTAAGTGACTATAGGTCTAGAGAATTTATTGCTTATAAGGTACAGTAAATATATAAATGTTTTAATAACATTACGATTATATAAAATTATATAGTAAATTAAGTTATTTAAAATAATAATAATAATAAAATATTTAAACAAAAGTAAATATAATATAAATTTAATATATACAAAGATATGATTGATTATTATATGAATATGTAAATTTTGTAAATAGATAATTTTATGATATAACTGTCTGTGTAAGTAAATCTTTGTGTGATGTAAAGTATAAAATATATATATATTAGTACCAGTAAATCATACTTCGTTATACATTTTCTAACAGCTTATGAAGAATATGTAAATACTCTGCGTGTGTAAGTAAACTGTGTGTGAGTGTATAGTAATCTTGTGTGTGGTGTGTGTGTAATGATAATGTGATAGTAGTCTAATGTACGAATAAAAATTTTATCAAAAAGAATACATATCGAGATACAACAAGTATACGTGAGATATTAAGTGTGTTTATAGTTTTGTGTTGATGTATTTGAGTGATGATATCTAGTTGTGACCAAGCGTGTGATCCCATAGTAATATGTATTAGGGTGCAATATGGTATAATGAGAATGTAATATATATATAGAATTGTATAATAGTGTGAATATAGTGTGTGATGTCTATATATCTTAGATATACTTTATAATCTTGAGCATAAAGTCTATGATTCTAGAGAGGATATAAGTAACACTAAGTTAATATATATAAAACATATATATGAATAGAAAAAAGTACAATATATAAGAGTATAAATATATAAAAATAGATATAATAAAATAAATAAAAAATATTCAAATGATATAACAAATAGGTTAAAGGCAATATACTGAAGTTGAGCGCTACACACATATGTGAAAATAAATGCAGTATAATACATATACGAGAAATATATAAAAAGCAAGATAAAAATTTCCACATATAATATAAAGCAGTCACAAAACTATAATAGTTAATATAGCAGAGTAAATAACATAATTGATTAAAGCCAGTAATAACATGAAGTTAAAATGAGCAAGTGAAAACATGAGTTAAAGCAAGTAAACGCAGTAAAACTAAAAAGCTATACTAATTACCCTATCCTTGGTGTTATAAGGTTCACACCTTATATATTGATTTGCTGATTTACTGCTTTTAAGTGATATATGTTAAAATAATATGAGTTATAATGCAAGTTAAATGAGCTATAAATAAGCATTGAAGTAAATGCGTTAAAACTATGAGATATAATAAGCCATAGTAAATAGCATTAGTGAAACAATATAAAGACATGACTAACTAGTACCATTGTTGCACATTAAAATGTAGACTACTCTCTATATTGTATAATATAGATTATCACTACTGCTTTATAAATTGGTATATTTAATACTATGTAGGATTTATTATTAGCCACATAAAACCTATATTATTAATTAAAAGCAGTACACGGCTTACGAGGATGGAAGGTGATAAGCACAGTGGCTATACACTTGCCCTATATAAATACTACAAAAGCTAACACTTTCATATCCCTTAGCTTCGCTCAGGTCCAACACCTACATATATTATATATGTTAATGTTTTTAAATAACAAATTTCAGTCAACCCTCAGTTGTAGTAAAAAATTCCAAGAAATGTTTATATAAAACAAATACTAGTGCGTTTTTCTTCTCTCATACACATACATTTCACAAAATTCTATTAATTAACATAGTATACATCTAAAATATATCAATTGATCGGTGTCACATCATAGTTTTATCCAGATTTTACGATTTCCACGAAAAATGATTTTCTCAGTCAATAACAATTGCTTACAGTATGAGAGATACTACACAATTCGACTCCGATCTCGTACTGTTAGCACTTTCTCACTATTACTACTCACCTACCGTCCTCCTTTAATACTCTCGCGTCCCTAGAGCGCGTATGGCGCCTTGCGCCCGGCGTACGCGCCCGGCGGTACGCGGAAATATGGCGCTGCGGCGCTTCTCACGTGTCGCCGTTCACGGCAGGAGTTGTCCATAAGCGGCCGCGAGTGACGGGGCACTTCGAGCAGCGGACGCTCCCATCCTCTGCGGTGCGCGCGGTTCGTCATCTCCTAAATCTGCAGTTTCTTGGAGGACCATAGCTGAGTCGCCTCTCATGTGCTCCATATTATGTACTAAGGGGACAAGACATCATTATTTAGCTCTGTCTATCATAACCTCTCTGATTGTCACTGTGGGTAGATTAGACGTTAAAGCAAAAGTCAGAAAATGCTAATCAATAGTAGGAAACATCCTAAGCAACTTGATCCAACAATATTATACACCAAACGCCACAGTGTTATATGCGGTATAGTGTCATATCTGAATACTGGTGAGTCGTATATGTGTCTAGGGTCGATAGTTACACGACGTTTCTCTAAACTTGATCGAGTGGGTAAGCTCGGATATACCAGTGATCATAGGATGATGGTTACAAATCCCACGTATACAGTGTAAGTGTGTGTATCTAACACCCTAATAGTACCCGGCTGGAACACATATTATGTTGACATAGCTATGCCAAACTGATTTACTATCTATAAGAATAAAACTACATCAGTTGGAGAAAATAGCCATCCTCACGCCTAACTTGTAATACTCACACCATCCAATATCCCGATTCTCATTCAGACCTTCACTATCAAACTGGTGCGTTAGATCACTCCCTTCTCCATATTACTTACTGCATGTTGTATATTGGCTCAGGGCGAGGATCAGTACAACGGCTTGTAAATAAGTCACTCTCAGTTTGGCCACTATTGCTGGCACTGCCTCACTTACTTGGCACTCAAAATGCGTTCGCACTTGCCCTAAATTACATCCTGATAATGGCAACATTCCTTATTGCTGCATTCTTCTACACCACTTGGCAAACTACCATGTAGCAACTCCTCCTACTCACCTTATATGCACCTCGTACCCCATCCCACCTGGCCACCATCTGTTCCCTCACACCCTCCAAGACGACTACTACACACCTATATGTAATAACATCATCTATTCCCTACGAATATCTATCTATTAGAACATACCCCTTTTATGGACTACATATAACATTACAAGTTAGGAACGAAAATAATGTGACGGGTGGGACACGAGTGGCCAAAAATTAGCGCAGGGCCTAACAACTCGACGCCATGGGTCAGGAACCTATCAGCGTCAATGCCGACACATATCATGGCTCAAACAAGGTACAGAACTATCAAAACAAAAGGGCTAAGTGCCCTAACAAATGGCTAGACAAAATACTTACCGCGTCAGCGGTCAAAATTGACCCAAGTATCGTCAAGCGACTTTGGGAAAATAATCCCAATAGGCAAAGAGGCCTAGAACGAGAATAACCATCAAACAAATAATAAGGCATAAGCTCCACTAAATGGTATGGTCCAAAATTTAGAGGTTGAGTATACAAAAATTAGCTATTGGATAGGACCAAAAGGATTTAGGGTTCATGTGATTTGGTATACGTATGTGATATATATAGTAGTTAATGTAAGTGAGCAAATAGTATCTTATATGAGTATGAAGTATTGATAAGTTATATGAGTGAGTAGTGTAGTGTAGTGTGTAGTGTGTAGTGTGTTTGATGTGTTGTGTGTGTGTGTGTGTGTGTGTAGGAGTGTTTAAAGTTATAGAGATAATATAGTAATACCATATCTATTACGATTCAAGTATACATGGAAAACGAAATATAATTGTTACAGGGTGGAGAAACCATACTGAGAGTGGAACCAATAAATATTGAGCGTGGGACCATAAAATTGTACACCATAGTAATCTAGGCAAGGTCAAGGCCGAATATTCATGGTCAATATATAACAGGTTATAATAGAATCAAATCAATAAATAGGGTCTACACCCTAAAGGAGTGGCCTAAAATTACTGGAGAGTGGCAAAATATGAACCCATTGGGAAAGACCAAAGGAGTATTAGATGCGATAAATATATAGGGAGTGTGAGTACGTACAACGTTCTATATACAGCAACCGTTTGGACGTCAAATCCTTCTTCGGAAGGGTTCAAAAATTAGGTATGTTGCCGATAACATAAATTAGAGTAGTATGCCTAAAAATAATTATGGTGAGTTGCCTAAAAAAATAGGAGGTTGCCAAAAAAAAGGGTTTCCAAAAAAATTATAGGTTGAGTATGTCACACTAAATAATGAGGTTCTTCCACAAAAATTTGGGTATTAGCCAAATAAGTCAAGGAGAAAAAAGGCAAGATGAGAGTCAAATAAAGGAGTCAAAGGTCCAGTAGTATATAAAAAGTGTCAGGTGGGAGGCTGGTCAAGGTCAGTCGGCAATAATGGAATTACCCCATAACTTAACTTGAGTTAGGTTGTTATAAATAGAATAAAGAAAATTACAGCAGTGGTGCGTAAAGTAAATTGTGGTGAGATGCGGTGCTACTAGAGCTATAATGTACCCATCTATATATATCGTAGCTCTGACTAACATTGAGAGCGGTATGCGGTGCGGTGCGGAGTCCAGTATGCTGAGCGAAAGAAACTAGTGGATTGCAGAGTAAAAATATAAGGTGTAATCTGAGGCAATCCTAATTACAATAGGAATTTTTGTCATCCTATATGTTTAAGACAAATGTATCTTATTAAACTATAATACTTTATCATCTTTCCTGTATTATCTAACAATTATAATTATTTCTATTTCTGTATCTAATTGTATAGCTTAGCCTCTCTTTAATCTATAATAGGCATCTTTAATCTCTTGGTTTAAGAAAACACTCTAAGTTACTTTATACAATTATTATTTGGTTATTAATACTATACATTATAATACTAAGTTTATTGATCGCCTTCTTCTATATCTAAACACGATTTTTATATTATGTAAATGAGTAAATGATTATATTGGTCTCAATCTTCATATACTAAAAAAATAATACATATTAGAAAGTTTTAAATAGTATAGTTTATTGTTATTTCTATAATAATTTTCAAATAAATTCTGATAAACTTAAGTTTATCATCTTAAAAATTTTTTATTATTTTTTATTTAATTATAAAATTAATTTATAATCACAATATTACTGACCACAACCCTAAACTTCTTTATGCAACTTTCATGCGGGAGGGAACGACACTATCTCTCACTCTCTCACATACGATCCTGTAAGACTATCTACTAGTCTCTCTTCTTCATCACTCTTATCTCTCTATCTCTCGCACTCTATCTAAATCAAAAAATCTTCACTCTCTTCTCATTATATTATATTCATATTCTACTTCATACTACTCATCGCTCTCATCTCATCATATTACTCTCTCATCTCTCTCTCTCTATATTAATATATATATATATAATATATACTAGTTATTAATATATATATATTATATATATATTAATATATATATATGAGTATATATATATTATTATATATATATTATATATATAATATACTATATATATATATATTATATATAAATATATATATTAATATTAATATTATTATTTATATATATATATTATATATAAATATATGTATAATAATAATATATATAATATATATATATATATATATCTATAAGTATAATGATATATTATATATATATATATATAATATATATGATTATATATTATATAATATAATAATATATATATATATTATATAGTATTATATAGTATATATTATATTAAATATATATATATATATAATATAGTATATATTAATATTAATATATATTATATATTATATATATACAATTAATATATATATATATTAAAATATATATATGCTAATATACATATATATTTTATAATTTAATAATGTTAAATATATTAATATATATACTATATATATCAATAAATATATTATATAATTAATATATTTAATTATATATATATATATAGTAATATATATTAATATATATTATATATAGTATTATTATATATATATATTATATATAATATATTAATATATATAATATAATTAACATAATTAATTAATTAATATAAATATTATATGTATATATAATATAAATATATAGTTAATATAATATTAATAAATATTAATATAAATATATTAATATATTATATATAATTAATATATTAATATATTATAATATAAATATATTATATATATATATATATATATACTATATAATATTTAATAAATTATAATATTATTAATAATAATATAATATATAATATTAAATATAATATATGATGTATAAATTAATAAATATTTAGTATTTTCTTACATAGTTTAGTTGTTTCCTAAATACACAATTTAGGTAGATTCATAACATTAATCTTACTTCTTGTGTCAAAAGTTGTATTATCGGTAGGTATACATCTAATTCTTCATATAATAAGATAACTACTGGGAATAATTCATTATCCTCACAGTAGTAGACAGTTATTTCATGCCTACCTACTTTATATTATATTAGACATCTAACGGCAACAATTTATTATCGGTATCAGTTTAATTTCGATTCTTTATCTAATATGAGAATGTTTCTACAATACATAACATAATAATATGTATAAAACATCAGTTATTGATTATTTCTTCAGTCTCTGAAAGACCATTTATTTATCTTATCTAATATCAGATTTTTAATTATCATTTTAATGGATATAGAGCTTTTATCGTAATCATCATTCATTTTTGTGACAGTTATTCTTTATAATCTTGTTATTATAGTATTAGTATATATATATATGTAGTAATAGTATATATATATAAAGTATATATATAGGCTATATATAATATACATTATATATCTTTGTATATATAAAATACCTATATAAAGAAATACAGATGATATATATATATATATATTATATTATATAGTATAAAGATAAAATATATTATATATATACTATAATAATATACGAATATATATATATATTATAATTAGTATATATTAATAATATATATATATATATATATATATATATATATATAAATATACATATAATATATATTATATAATATATATATATTAGTATATATATTAGAGTATATATATATTATATTTATATTTATGATATAATTATATTATTATATATAATATATAATATATATATATTAGTATATATATATATATATAATATATAATATAGTATATACTATAATATATATTATATATATATATTATATATATTAATATAATAATATTATAAATAAATTACTAATACTATAATAGATAATATTAATATAATATATACATATGATAATATATATATATATATATAATATATATATATAATATAATATATATATATATCTAATATATATTTATATTAATGAATATAGTATATATAGATATATACCATATTTATAATATATATACAATAAATAATATATAATATAAAATATTATAGTATCAATATATATATATATATATAGAATATTATTATATAGTATATTATAGTATAATATAATATAATAATATATATATATATATATTACAATATAATACTACTATAAAAATATATATTATATAATATATATATATAATATATATATAATTTATAAGTATATAAATCACCAATCACCTACGGGCAGAGTAATACTAATCAAGGAGAAGGTGTATCCTCATTTAACTGTCCGAGCGACTTGCGTAAGCCAAGCCCAAGGAAGAATAGACTACATTCTCTCCAAATCAACCATTGCCGAAACTGGTACAGACCTCGTCATTGCTTTTACATAAGCAAGATTAAAATACAATCAAAAAAATTAACACACAAATCATATAATATATATATATATATACATATATATATACTATTAATATATAAATATATAATATATATATTATATATAAATATAATATATATATATAATATATATAATAAATATATAATATATATATATATATATATATATATTATATATATAAATATATAGTATAATATATACTATATATGATATATATAGTATATATTATATATATATATAACTATATATATATATATATATTAAATCCGGACCATCGTTTGGTGGTGGGGATATTAAATCTCAAAACCCCGTTTACACGAAGATGGTTAACGAGAGAGAGGATACAGTGAGAGATTAAAGAGCATGAAGTAAAAGGGTTTTGTAGAAGAGTTACCGTGAATATATACCAGAAGGGAAAAAGAGAATGATTGTAGATGTAGAAGGAGAGTGGTAGATATTTTAAGAAAAGAAAAAATGAAAACATGTGCGAGAGATACGCTGGGGTAAAAAGAAACTGGGTGTCCAGGAAAGTAAAGACTGCGTGGTGGACAGATGAAGCTGCACGAGAGTAAAAAGGAAAAAAATAAAAAGGTTAGATTTTAGATGAAAAGAAGATCCACTGAGACAAGAGCGGAATATGTGGTAAATAGAAATGAGCGCTGAGACTCATAGAAAAGACAGCGATGGAGCAAGCGTGGGAGAGGATCGTGAACAACTGAGACTGGATATGAAACTAAGGAAATTAAATATAGAACATCGGCAAAACAATCTACGCAGGAACAGGAGTCGAAAATGTCGGAAAAATAATCAGATAGGATGGAGAGGCTGAGAAGTGACTCCTGACTAGGAGCAATAAATTCCGGGAGAGTACTTTTCAGAGTTATATAACCAGGAAGAAGGAGAAGAGAACCTTCCGAACGCAGAGAGGAACATCTCCGAATAAACGTGGATGAGGGTGCGATAACATATAAATAGGGAATATCAAATAGGGAATATAAAAAAATGGAAAGCCAGGATGTTGAAATGGGGCTGCGGTGGAGTAAATGTGCGATTGAAGGAGGTCTGCGAGGATGTTGAAGATGTTTAATGATTTCTGGAGATGGATAGAAAGTTACCCTTGCGGAGTGGTGGGTCGATAGTTATGCCCGGCGGTTCAAAAAGGGAAGATAGGGCGACTCGTTTCCCAATTATTAGGGGCATATGCTGTTGCTGCTGCAGCGCATGAGTTATTTGAAAGGA
Organism: Trachelipus rathkii; assembly: GCA_015478945.1. Taxonomy (NCBI): domain Eukaryota; kingdom Metazoa; phylum Arthropoda; class Malacostraca; order Isopoda; family Trachelipodidae; genus Trachelipus; species Trachelipus rathkii. Next base: position 10,719 of record JABUQX010125390.1, read on the forward strand.
TATTGGAGAAACAGGCTCCAGGACGGAGTCGAAGACAAGTCTGATGAAGCACAGTAAGGGGAATTCAGTGCCCGGACGAGGTACCCGGATCGATATTTTCTCTGAAGATGATGAAAGAGAAGAGCTGGGAGTGGGATACAGGAAATGTATAGCTGGCTTTTGTGGATTTAGAGAAGGCCTTTGACAGTGTACCTAGTAGGGTAAAACTTTGGGAGACACTCGAGGATCGTTACTTCCAGATAGAACCCAAGTTGATTAGATTGATAAGGGGACTTTACACAGTAAGTAAAAGTGCCGTCAGAACAGCGTATGGGATAGGACAGTGGTTTGGAGTGAAGACAGGTGTTAGACAGGGAGGAGTGTTGTAACCATTGTTGTTCATCCTGTATATGGACAAGTGTAAATCGAGGATTGGTGTATGAGAAGGAGGAGATTGTTTGTAATGGCGTATGCAATGGACGATATTGCTCTGGTTGCAAGAGAAAGGGAGACGTTACAGAAGAGAGTACTGATTAGATGGGAGGATGTGCTGCGACGGAGGGATTGAAGATAATAGAGCAAGACTGGAAGTGATGAAGATTGCTGAGGGTAGAGAGAACTTTAAACATGAGAAATCGTCGGGGCAAAGAAATAAAAGATGCGAGGAACTTTTAAGTATTTGGGAGTTACGGTGAATGATGGAGGGTGAAATAGAGGGTGAAATAGAGGAAAGAATAGTGAACTACTCTAGAGGAGTTGGTCAGTTGCCTTGCTGAGAAAGAGACATGTGACGAGACAGGTAAACACTTATTTATAGCCACGATTCTGAACCGGTACATTTTGTTTGGGTCCGGAGTCTGTGGACACTTAACAACTAGACAAGGAGTAAGATCGTGTGCGAGATGAGGGTTGTGAGGTTGAATAGTAGGGTTGACCCAGCAAGAGGAGCAAAAGGAATATCTGCGCATAAGAGAGAGTTGGGGTTCGAGGCGGTGGAGGATTTGATCGAGGACAAACAACTGAGATGTATGGACATCATGCAGGAGGATGGATGAAGAGTAGATAACCTCCGGCCAGATTTTTTTACTGCATGGCACCTGCAGGGAAGAACGACCGACGGACGACTCAAGTAAAATGATGGGAAAGAGGGAGTGGCGGCGGCTGTGGCGAAGAGTGGATGGACGCTGGATCAGGTGAGGAACATCGACTGTTCGAAGAGAGGGTCCTGTGGAAGGACATGCAAATCGACAGGGGATACCCTACACGGGGCGCTTTGGTGAGCAAGGTGGAAACATATATATAATATATATATCACATAATTACATGAAGAAAACATTTACATAAAATATACACTTACATTAAATAAACAGTTGCATAACATCACGCACTTATATAACAATCAAAAATAACTTTCATGTTATAACCAATGATTGAGTAACTCTGGCAAACAAAATTTGATGCCACAGGATTATTAAATTGATTGATTGACGTATTAATTAATTATTAGATTGATTAATTTGCTTATTATTTGAGTAATTAAAACTGATCAATTGATTTATTGATTTCGAATTTTAATTTGTAAGAGTATTTTATTTGATATTCAATTTTTTATTAAAATTTTAAATAAGTTATATATTTCTTCAATTTCTCAAGATAATAAATTTGAATTTATCATTTTCAATTTTTATTTAATTTGATTAAAAAGAATAAGTTAAAGTTAGAATTTTACTTATTTATTATATATTGAATTATTACTTACTAATAATTAATTATTAAATTATTATTAAAAATTAAATAAAAATTAATTAAAAATGATTACTAAATTCTGTGCCCTTTTAATGAAATTTTTCACATAATTTTTGAATGAGATATGGAGAGATATGTAATAAATTTCCTCTCATATGGTGACGAAGATAATTTTAAAAGCCCATATTAGAATCCTCAAATTTTAATGAATGATAATCTATAAATATTTGCTGATATTCAAAATTTGCGGATAAGGGTCTTTTATATATCAATGAAGATGTTGAAGTGGACGCAAAATCTTTAAAATTGGACATTGTCTCGTAGATGAGGATCTTTAGCTTTTATTTATATCCAATTACACAATGCATATTATTATTATTATTATTATTATTATTATTATTGATTATTATAACAAATATAACAAAAAAACGTCAATTTTAGACACCAAAATATATATTAATATATTAAGTAGTATATATATATATTAATATATAGTATATATATATTCAATATATATATATAGTATTATATTATATGATATATAATATTATTAAGATATATAAGTATATTATATAATATATATTATATAATATATAATATACTATATAATATATATCTATAATATAATAAATATATTTTTGTTCTACCTACAGATATTTTACACTATTTTTTTTAGATTTCAATTTCTTAGTTGCTGTGAAGTATCATTATCAATACATCATGTTATTATCCAATTCAGTACATAAGATTCTCCTAGATGCTTCCAGTATGGATAGTTTGTGCTTCTGTGTGTTTATTTACTCATGGAGTTTTGTTTAATTTCATTTATTCACCTTTTATATTTTTGTTCTTTTGGAGCTCAATTTAAAATCCCATTTACTCATTTATCGTTATTTCTTCTAGATATATGACCTGTCATTTCCATTTGTTGCTTGAATCTAATTTATCATTTAATTTTGTTGAATCATCATCACCACTACCATCATTATCATTATCACTATCGTTATAATTAATCACTAATTATTTATTATTATTCGTCATTATTATTAATTATTATGTAACTTATTATATATTATTATTATTAGTTAATTATTATTAGTTATTATAATAGAATTATTGATTATTATTATTCTTGTATTGTTATTTATATTATTTATTTATATTAAGTTATTTACATTATCAGATCTATTACTATCACTATTATTTATTATCGTATTATTATGCTATATCTATTATGTATTAAGGTTATTATTCATTATTATATATTATATTATTAAGTGATTCTTATTTTATTTATTATTTATTAATTATTTATTTATTATTATATTATTATTATTATTTATATCATTACACTAATTTTAGTATGTGAAACTCATATAATAGATGTTCTTCATTGGGAAGATTGAATTAAACTAGTAGGGGGATTCCCAGCGCCAGTGCACTGAATAAGGAAAGCATATACATTCTTAACTCCGAAATATTTAATATTGCAAACATGAATATCAACAACAGCATTATATATATACTATATATATATATAATATAATTTATATATATAGTATATATATAGTTATGTATATATAATAGTATATAGTATTTATATTATATATATACTATAATACTATAATAATATAATATATACATAGTATTAAATATATATATTAGTATATATATATATAAGTATATATATATATTGATCTTGTTTTTAAAAAAAAATACCGTATTAGTTATTTTAACTTGATTGATAAATGTCCTTGGGAGAAATTAGATTTTTATAAATCGGAGATTGAAAATTATTTACAAATACATAACTTAAATAAACTCACAAACCAGTTTAAGTTACGTATTGGTAAATAATTTTAATTCCATTTTTGAAAATATTACCTCAAGGGCCTTTATCATCTAAAAACTATAGTAAGTATATATATATTATCATAGTAATATATATATATATATAAATATATATTAATAATGATAATATAAATATATATATAAGTACATTAGTATATATTATAATATATATATAATATAATAATATATATATATATAGTATATTATAAATTTTAAAACATTTGCACCAAGACAATATTCAGGTGACAGAATAAGAAAACTTTTTATTTTAAAAATGACTTTAATAAAATTAGATTCTTTATTTGACACAAATCGGTAGCGTGGTTAACTTTAATGGCACAATAATCCTGGAGTAGCGTTACACGTGACTTAGTTGTGAAAGTGAGCGTGGTGACTTCGAAGTAAGCGTGATAGATTCGTAGCACAAATCAGTCTCTTAGATATACCTGCTTGGGAAAAAGATTAGTACGGGAAAAGAATAGTTTATAGGGTTTTCAAAAAATAGGAACAGTATCTCAGAGATTCCAGAATAATACTGCCGTCAAATCGGCCACTTCCGAATTTCGACTAGGGAAAGGCTGAAGGAAGGAAATGGGGCCCATACTACGGCCACTTCCGTATGAATGGGGGCGAGCTTAGGCCACTTCCGAATAGCTCTGAGGAAACTCGAAGGGAGTTTGGGAAACGGTCACTACCGTCCCAGAAAACAGTATTTCGGCCCTTCCAATTAATACTGGCCGCTGAATCGGCCACTTCCGAATTTCGACTAGGGAAAGGCTGAAGGAACTGGCAACAGTTACTACAGTCTTTAAAAGGGACCCATCCGACGGCCATTTCCGTCTGAATGGGGCGGGCTTAGGCCACTTCCGAGTAGCTCTAGGGAAACCCGAAGGTTTTTGGAACAGTCACTACCGTTCCAGAGAACAGTGCTTCGGCCACTTCCTAATAGCATTGCCGGTAACTAAGTGAAGCCTAGTTAGCAAAAGAAAGGTTCGGCTGAGAAACTAATGCCTCTCTAAAGTAATTAAACTACAGTGCCTTGGTGAGAATGCCTAGAGAACTCTCCAGTGGCTTTCTGAAATCTTAAATTCTCGTGCCTCCGATATTCCTTGACGAAGTTCAAATCATTAATTTGATAACTATAAAAAAATAACTTCTTAAATAATATTTATATAATCAAAAGAAATTAATTTTAATGAAATAAGTTTAAATTATTCGTATTTTTTAAGAAATAAAGGGTAACTAATTTATTTCTAATATCTCAGATAACTACATTTATTTACAAACTATAAAAACGATTTATAAAATCTGATTAATGCTCTTATCATGATATTATTCTTATTGAATGATGGAAAAGACTAATTACTACTAATATTCATTAACTTAAAATTAATTATTCAAAACATAAAGTTCTTTAAATATCTTTTATTAAAACAAAACGTGATTAACGGCATGTGTTCTAAATCCTTTAAAACGCAAAGAAAAGCTTAAAAGTATTACAATCTAAATATAGGCTTAATAATAATCAATTAACTTTTAAACACTTATAAATACTTAAATATTAATATTATTAAATATATAAATATATTTAATAATCAATTAAACGTTTTATCAAATGATTCTTAAAATTATTAAATGAAAATAAAATATACGAATACGAGTCATTTTTGAGAAAAGCAAATGCATCGATCCAAATCATATCATTGCGGAGCTCAAAAAGATTTAAAAGTATTCTTTCCATTGTTCTATTTGTATATACATTTATTTGATAAAATAAATCTAAATAAAGCCATTGCATTTTAATTATAAAATAATGTAATGGTTTCCTTGGTAAAATAAATGGCTTATAAACTAAATCACTAAATATGGACGCTTGTTTTTATCCTTTAAAGTATTTTATTTAAATGATAATTTGTCGTAACTATTTACACACATCTTTCTTTGTTAAACCTATTCTTTTAACTGTACAAGAGCATTTTTAATTCATATTTGATGAAGAAGAATCTTACGGAAAACATTCCAAAGACTTCGTTGAATGGGTAACTCAAATAGTTTTATCGTAACAGAGAATATTCCAATAATTATCAAATGAAGACAAAATAAAAACGTCAATAATTGAAAATATAATAGTTATCCTAAAGGCCTTAAGATTAAGGGTAACTTTAATAATCTGTTCTTTTATAAATGAAGTTGGAAGAAAAAATCAAATCTTACACTACCCCCTCTTTAAGATTTCAACTTCTTTAGGAAAAGAAGAGATTATTCCAATCTTTCCCTAAACTAATTCTGGTATAAGCAATATATGTTAAATCTACTTGAATTTTATACACTTCGATGATATAAGAACTTTGCCAATGAAATATTTATCAAATCTTAAACCTATATTTACATATTTACAAAGAATCTTTAATCAGGAACGGGAGACTAAATAGAATAGCAAGAAATTACGTTAAAGCAAAAAAAATCTACTAACTTATTCCGATATCTTTCGCAAATGTCTTAAACTTCCCAACATTCCTATCAGATTTCAGCAACATATTTTTCTTTCATTTCATTACTTAAATTCCTTCTGTTCTCTTCAAATTCTAAAATTCTTAGTTTATTTAAGGTTCTCAAAACTAATCCTATGGATTTCTTTTAATAAAAACTATTCTCTTAAAACCTTTGATTAGTTCAAGCATAAAATAATTACAAAAAAAAATCAACTTGCCCCGAAGTAGAATGCGTGAGTTAAGCGCTTCACTCCCATTCTAGTTCTATTTCAGCGGATTTGCAATAGCGTTTCCTAGGAAATCTAACTATTTTGGACTCAACCGGCAAATAGGTTTGACAAAACCATGTCAACCGCAAGGCAAAACCAAAGAAGGCAGCTCATTATGGCTCCTCCTATAAAATAATACCCTCTGTTGCAACAGAAAAAACTAAATCAATTAACATCTTTAAATCAAAATCATCATTACAAAATTCATTTTTCAAAACATCAATAACTTCATCAAATCAATAATCATAAAATACTTTAATAACTTTAAAATCTAATCAGTAAACCTTAAAATAATCTAAGAAATCTCCTGTACTCAGTTCTAAAATATTACTCTATTAACTTTATGATCATTAGTATCAACAAATCGGCTTAAGAAAGATCTGTTGAGTAAGGAGATTGGAAAGCTGAGGTAAGTGGCTGATACTCAGAGACCAGGAGTAAGCGATGTGCCAGGGCATTGTCATGATGTCATACCAAATTTTTCGCTTCAAAGAAAACCTCCAGCGTGATTTCCTCCTTTGAGCGATCTGCTCGAACCTTTTGTTTTCGTGGTGAACTCGAGGATTTCTAACCCTTCGTTTGAGGGTCGTACAGGTAACACCACGTTTCATCGCCAGTTATTGCCCTATTCAACATTCCTCGAGCCACATTCACCATGGAAATGAGCTCTTTGCTTATGTAGGCCCGCTCTTACCACTGTCCCTGGGTGAGGAATCTTGGTACAAGGTGTGTACACACGCGGTACATGTTCAAGCCTTATGAGAGGATCGCGTGACAACTGCCATGAGAAATCTCGACACTACGGACAATATTATCGATGGTTGGCCTCCTGTCGGTTTGGATTACCTCCCATATTCTATCAATGATGTAATCACTACGCGTTATTGATGGTCTGCCGGCATGCTCATCATTTTCCAGCAACTTCCACCCTTTTTTAAAGGGTGTATACCACTCAGTAAACTCGGGTTATCGATAGTGATTCATCACCATGCACATTCTTTATCAAAATGAATGTTTCTGTAAATGTTTTCCGTAAGATATTAAGACTAATCGGAATGTTCTGGTATTTTCAGACTCTATCTTATATATATATATATATATATATATATATATATATATATATATATATATATATATATATATATATATATATATATATATATATATATATATATATATATATATATATATATAATAATAATAATAATAATAATAATAATAATAATAATAATAATAATAATAATAATAAAAATAATAATAATAACACACACACACACACACACACACACACACACACACACACAATAATAATAATAATAATACACACACACACACAATAATAATAATAATAATAATAATAATAATAATAATAATAATAATAATAATAATAATAATACTAATAATAATAATAATACCAATAATAATAATAATAATACCAATAATAATAATAATAATAATAATAATAATACTAGTAATAATACTAGTATAATAATAATAATAATAATAATAATAATAATAATAATAATAATAATAATAATAATAATAATAATAATAATAATAATAATAATAATAATAATAATAATAAACAGGAGCCCCAATAATCTGAACATCTCAACAGGAAAAATTTATTCAACGTTTCATGAAACCAAGCTGTTCCCATCCTCAGGATAATGCACATCAATAAACATAAATAAAAATAAGAATACAAGCAGAAGGGAAAAACATAATAACAATAAGGCAAAAAATTATGCAAAAAACATTGAATTGATAACAAAATAAAAATAATAAAAATAAAGCTAATAAATATGGTAAGAAAACAAATTAATTAATTAAACTAAAATAAACAGAGTTACAATAATTGAAGAGTTTTAATAACCTTAAATTAATCAGAAAAACAAAAAATTAAAATTACAATTATAAAGTCGGTCAAATACTAATTCTTTAAACAAAGTTAACTTACTTAATTATGGTCGAGTGACAAAATTGAGACGAAGCACAAAATTGAGACTTCAAAGCAGTTGTAGATTAAAAGGGCCATTGTCGTTGTTGAGACTATGTTTAAGATTGTGAATGAACGAAGATTCCGAAATATGTAGGTTGGTTGGATCGGACGTTTGTGCGAGTATAGTGAAATGGGAATGATTAAGAGCGTGATTTTTAATGAGAATGATCTCAGATGGCAGAATGGGTAGGGGAACAGAGAAAATTATTTGTCCGGGAAGAAACATCACGGTGCTCATCAATCCTGACTGTAAGTTGACGTAGGGTGCTACCCACGTAAGATGGCTGTGCAGTCATCACAAGAAAATTTGTAAACAACAGAGGACCTAAGAGCAACGGGAATTTTATCCTTTTGATTTAAGATAGAAGAAATATTAAAAGATGAGGTGAAAATGAGATTGATGATGAGTTGAGGATAGTGGTCCTGTAGGGCCTGCGATAAATCTTTTTTCAGTTTCAAGAAGATGGAGTCGTAATAGGGCAATCTGATAAAAAGTCATGTTTTTTAGCTTGACTATTAATTAGTTTGGGCTAAAATCTGGCATTAAATTAAAAATAAATATACTTCTGGATTAATGGAGAAGGGAAACAGTTAGAAACGAAAAAACTATGGAGGAAGAACTTCTTCTTTCTGGCCTCTTGCCTAAAACATATCTAACAACTTCTGTAAATCTGCCTAACCTCCTCTTATTCGATCTGATGGTTCTGTTGCTAATTTTCCAACTGAAAAGTCCAATCTCTTCGGCCTCCTATTTTCCTCTAACTCAACCCTGGAAGATTCTGGCATTCCTCCTCTTTTCAGGTGCCCTATGCCTTTGCCTGTGATTACATTTGAAAAGGTGCATGAAATTATAAAATCTATGAACGTTAAGAAGGCGGGTGGCCCGGATGACGAACCTCCCCGAGTTTTGAGGGAGTGTGCTTCCGCCTTCCGTGCTGACCCA
>JABUQX010125390.1:27500-30000 GCA_015478945.1 Trachelipus rathkii
TATATTAAAAGATATATATATATATATATATATATAATATATATGTTATATACACCTAAGAAATATATATTGTCATATATATATATATACATATATATATATATATATATAAGGTTATATATATATATATATACATCATGATATAACCCTAACCTGGATTGGATTCAAACTGATTCGAGCCTCGAACTGATTCGATCTCGGATCTGAACCAAAGATGCTTGCTGATTCGGATTCGATTCGATCTGAACATTTCCACACACACGATTCGATTTCGGATTCGAACTGAAGGTGCTGGATTCGATTCGATTCGAACATTTTTACACATACGGATTCGATTCGAGAGCTCGATTCCGAAACCGATTCGATACGAGTATATTTCTTGTTTCTACAGGAAGTCAAAAAATCATCAAAAATAAGAAATAAAAAAACAAAAACTTAGAATAAAATTGCATCACCATTTATTAGCCAATCACAGGAGGGCTGCAAGAGCCGATCAAGATGCATATTTCTATTAACATTGGCTATTCATAACGCCATAGGAGAAATAGAGTTACTCCTGAAACATTGGAAAACTAATAATTTATAGCTAAAATGTTAAAAAAATTAATTTTTTAATTTTTTAATAGAATGGTATTATGTTAATTATGAAATAGTTAATTAATTTCATAATTTGGTTAATTAACTTTTTAAAAAATTTATAGAAAGGCAAGCTTAAGAATTAAAATTCAATTTTATAACAGTTAAAGCTTAATAAAAATTACTCTACACAACAAATTTTTTTTTTTCTGACCTTTACATAAAAATATGTGGTTCTATATAAGCAAAAGGTGCTGGTTACATTTATGAAAATCAAAAAGCTCCAACAACTACTGTTTTTTCTTTGTAGACACACTCCTTCTATTTATACCTATTGGTTACATATAATTGTAACAGTGTCTTGATTATTATAGCAAACACACACTAAAATGATTTTTTTGGTAGTTTCCTCTTGTAGGCATCTGTTGGTGTATCCCTGATAAGAGACCAGCAATATTCAGCAAGCATACTTTCATTCCATCGCCAACTGAAACGCTTTTCAAACATAGAGATATCCTGGTGAAACCTTTCACCATGCTGATCACTAAATGCGCCAAGAGGTCCAGATGCGAATCCATAAAGTGTAGTTTTAAAAACATATTGTAACCTATATCACGAAAGCAATTCACCATTTAACATACAAAATATTCATAGTTTTCATTTGAATGCTAGCCAGGCTGCTTTTTGTCCTTCTGACAGTTTCCTTTCGAACTCTCCATCTCGGAAGACTGTTTTAATTTGGGGGCTAATAAAAACCCCTTCATTTATCTTTGCCTCACTTAAATTTGTGAATTTGTTTCTGAGATGTAAGAATGCCACAACTTCTTTGTAAAGAGCTTTTACAAATATTTTCATCAAACCAAGTTTAATGTGCAAAGGTGGAAGAAAGACAAACTGCGGATTCACAAGTGGTTTATGTGATATGTTTTTGGTCCCAGGATTGAAATCATGTAAGACCACTTTTTCCGAATGTAGTGAATTTTTTTCTGCCGCGGCTGTACCATTTGCAGAGGAAGCAGCAGAATTTTGTGTATCCCTGTTCCATGCCTGTTAATAGTCCAATGATCTTCAGGTCCCCACAAATGTGCCATTTAAATGTTGTGTACTCAACTAGGTTAAGTATAGAACTCATAACTTCGTAAGTTTCCTTTGTATTTGTAGAATATGCTACAGGAACAGACAAAAAAAACACACGCACACAAACACACACACACACACACACACACACACACACACACACACACATATATATATATATATATATATATATATATATATATATATATATATATATATATATATATATATATATTTAGAGATGTTATATATATATATATATATATATATATAATATATTTGGTATATATAATATATATATATATATATATATATATATATATATATATATATATATATATATATATAGTATATATAATATATATATATATATATATATATATATATATATATATATATATATATATATATATATATATATATATATATATATATATATATATATATATATATATATATATATATATATATATATAGGCATATTTGTAGATTGTGATCAGTAACTTGGCGAGGTTTTCTATGCGAGTACGTTGAGCCAAGTTTCTTGCGTTAGAGTCGCTTGGGTCGAACTCTCTCTCTCTCTCTCTCTCTCTCTCTCTCTCTTATATATATATATATATATATATATATATATATATTAATTTATTTTATATATATATATATATATATATATATATACATATATATTTATTATTATTATTATTATTATATATATATATACATATATGTTAATCAATTCACCCCAACTCAGCTCCAGGCATCTTTCCCCCCACCTCTTTGTCTTAGGTCAGGATAGGTTAGGTTAGGTAAGTTAAGTTGTTAAGTTAGGTTAGGTTAGTTACGTAAG
>JABUQX010125391.1:0-10000 GCA_015478945.1 Trachelipus rathkii
CCTGATCCCCTTCACTTATATAAGGGTACTATTACTGCTCTCCTCCAATCCATCAGAACTATACCCACCATAAACGTTTTGTTACACAACTAACTTCTATATTCGGTCAATCACAATCTCAGCTATATTCTTGATCATTTTACCAGAAATTCCATTAATACCTATAGATTCATTATTCTTCAATTTTCTCACTCTACCTCATCCCCAAAATACCTATTTCTTCTTACACCATCAAACAGAAACACATTCACTATCACTTCTTCATTACTGTTAATGCTATGCAGATTTTCGAAGTGTTCACCGCACACTCTCCTTACATCCATTTCATCAGTCACGAAATTACCATCCCTATTCATTATTCTATGAAGATTTCCCTTACTCTCTTTTTTAACCTTTCGTACTTTCTTCCAGAAGAGCTTTCTATTCCCTTGTAAGTTCCCATTCATCCACCTTCCAAACTGTTCATTTACCTATTTTTTCCTCCAACATATGCAACTTTTAGTCTCTTTTTTCCTCCTTGTATATTTTCATACACCTTTCTTTTGAGACCTCATCATTAACCTTTAACACATTCAACCACGCTTTTTTTTACTTATCCGTTTGCATCACCTCTTCATTCCACCACTCACTATTGACATTCTTACTTCCTACTTGAACATATCTACATGCTTCTTTTGCACTACCAACAAAGGTTTCCTTCACTTGAGTTGAAATTTTGTTCAATTTCACCCTGTTCACATTCAAACTGATGTACTTTCAAGTGCTCTCACATACTTTTCCTTATAACCTTGTTCACTTAACTTCTCACTCTTAATTCTTCTCACTTCCTTCCTTATCTCTTTCCTCTCCATCCATGCCCCCATTTACTTTATCTTACATAATACAACATAATGATCTGATATAACCTTCCCCATTCCCTTCACTGATTTAAGGTTCATCACACACTTCAATATCTTCTTTACCAACAGAAAATCAATCATACATTTTATTTCGATGCCATTTCTACCTACCCCAACTCTTTTATACTTATTGCCTGAAGAATGTATTACTCACACACATATTTCTCTCCTCACATAAACAATCACCTTCCAATACCATTCTCATTTTCTTCCGTAACCCTAAAGGTATCTCTCTTTTTCGATCACCTATCCAACCATATAAGTTGTCAAATACAATCAGCCTGAAGCTCCTACTAACCGCGTTCAAAACATCATTCAAATTATTCCAAAAATTTACACTCTCCTCAACATCACCCTCAGATGGAACATATGTTACAACCACACAAACCTTGACCTTTTCAAAGTTAAATTTAATCATTAGAATTCTAGTACTAACACAAACAAAATCCACCATACCTCTGTGAGTAGTTTCAGGCCAGTTTGGTATCAACCAGCCTTTTCGATATGAAGGAATAGAGTTATAGGTCTGAAACTTGGAATATAATGTATATATGGGATAAGCTCGAATCCGTGTAAATTTCAAGTCTGTAGGATGTATATAGAGGGGGGTCACCCCCGAGAGCATAGCCGCTACGCCCGCGTTTATACCCTTTTGGCTTTCCAAACCCGAGATTGAGTTAGGCCTAACGGCTAATCATCGATCCAGGTGTTCGATGAGCGTGAGAGAGAGAGCGAGCGAGCGTGCGCGCGTGCGTGCACATACACCCCATGTTATTATTATTATTATTACGTCGAAGATTCGATTTCCGAAGGAAATCGAAATCTGGTCAACGTCCTGTAAGGGATCGTTTTTACCTCCGACTTTGCTTTTCGCCGTGGCCGCGTCTTCGCATCCGGTTCCGACTCCGACGTTGAGAGCCAGCCTGCCTCCGACTCCGAACTTATCGTATCGTGCTAAAATTTGGAGGATGGTTAGATGGTAACATAACCTCGGTGTATACGAAATTACGCCTGCGTGGGTCCCCCGAAGGGTGACCCCCTTAAAACATTAAATATTGACGTAGAAAGCTGAAATTTGGTGAGAGGATTCAGAGTTGAGTTTCTAGAAAGACTTGGTATAGGAATTCAAGGAGTTGGCTCCGGCACCGGTGCTGGAGCCACTGCGGTGCCGAGTTAATAAACAGTCGTATAACAACAATGTTGATGTCCTTATAAGGGTTATCGAGGTCGTAGAGTTCGAATATGATTGTTATAAGCCCGTGTAGGGTGTCTAGGGCCCCCCATTAGGGGGGTCTCGACTGAAAAAAGAGCACAGAGTGCAAAAAACAAAGGAGGAATGAAGAAGGATGAAAGAATGAAGAAGGAGTCTGACTCAGAGGAGTAGGAGTTGACAGCTGCACCGGTGCTGGCTCCGGTGCGGTGCCGAGTTATTAAATATTAGGGTAATGATACAATGTTGGCGGTCTTATATATGTTATTGGGTCTGTAGATTTCGAAAATAATGGTTTCAGAACCATCAAGAAATAAAATTTCTTATTCTTTTTATGTTTATAACTTACAAATTTACGTTTTTACATACCCTAAAGCAGTAAATCACTAAATCAAACCACTATCCAACCTCCCTCCTGACCATCTGTGATCTATTGATCTATTGATTAAGGTCACATTTTGAGTATCATTTTTGGATAAACATAACATAAAATCAAGTTCTTTATACAAAGATCAGACAATATATGCTGACGTAACAAAGTTTTCACAGTAATAAAGCTTACTTAGCATCATCTGAACTATGAATATAACCCACAACGAGAAACTTAGCCCATCTTAGACAGGAATAAATGGTTAACGTTAACAAAGTTTCACACTTAACACCAGTAAAGTAACTAACACGGTTTATCAAAAACGTAACTTATTCACACTTTGTCAAGCGTGTCTCTAACACATAACAATGTTAATTTACATTAACATGGTGATATGTAACAAAATTTTGCCATAACCGTGTGTAATTATCATACAGACCGATGAGTATACTAACGTAACAAAGTTTTTTCACATTAATAAAGCTAACATGGCATCAACGGACTAAGAATATAATGTACAAAAGCAAACCTAACACATCTTAACCAAAGAATAAACTGTTAACATAACAAAGATCCACACTTAACACTAGCATAATACCTATTTGGGTAAAGACAAACAAAGTAAAGTTTTTATTCTCTGTAAAGCTAAACTATAACATACTTAACACACAACCGCTACACGAATAAACAGCCAGCCCTAACATCTTAAACAACAAAGCGTACATAAGGGGCAGTAAAACATGTTTTCAGGTGTATAACATATAATTTCCAATAAAAAGAATATTAAATAAATAAATACATTCGTACATATAAGTTTTTAAATATATTAAACCATCTAATCAGATGGACATAGGATTCTGTATAAATTGAGCAAGTTCTATATGTTTCTCCAGAGATTCAATACCATCCGAAAGGATGTAAGCATAAATACAACTTGCTGCACTAAACCATTTTTCAGCATATTTCGGTTCAACAGCACTCACTCGCTCCTGCCAGAGAGAAGTAAACGATCCTGATTGATAGTTATTAAGGCATTTCTGTATACTGTATTATACGGGAATCCACATGTTTCGGTGTAAATATCGTAGATTACACCATGCGCTATATGAATTAAGTCCTCGAGTATGGCGACACCTTTAAGATGAGACTTTAAGTCGTTTTTCATGTTAAACAAAGCTGTTATATTTGCAGATGTCTGAACAGTGAAACCTATACACGTACGCATGAATGTGACAGCATCATTGGGTTTCCAATAGTTGCGTACATCAATACTTTTAACATTGTCAGATGCAGTGAGTAACATCTATTCTATTATAGCCGCTCAAACTGTCACCTCTGATTTCATCAAGAGACGATGTCACAGATGACACATACTCAGCCTTTATCCAAGCTTCGAGGCTGTCGATAATCTTGAGGAATTCTTCAACTGATATGATTAAAGGTATATTACTTGCACCACCAATTGGAACACAGGTAATATATTGCTCTCCATTCGTTTTACGAAAAAATGTAAATGACACGTCATTAGGTATTACAAAGATCCTCGTAAAGAGGACGTCCGTAGGAGCAGAACGAGAGGTCGCCATATCAGCACAGCGAAAAATGTCTTACTGACGAAATTCGTATGTATAAACAGATCTAAAAGGTAACGAGATTCTTTCTTTCAACCAATCAGAAGAAAGTAAACAAGAACACGATGTACGAATGAACCACATCAGTTCAAAAGGGTATATATTCTCGAGGTTGTTCGAACTGTTGTTGTTGTTGTTGTTGTTGCTGATGCTGTTGTTCTTGCTGTGGCGGTTGCTGTTATGGTTGTTGTTGTTATTGTTGTTGTTGTTGTAGAGGTAGGTTCCTGTGTTATATTTCAACGTCTCATTTATCACAATGATTTAATTCCTTACTGATCAATGAATATACTCTAACGTAATACTTTCACATTAATAAAGCTAACATGATGTAACATGAACTAATAAAATAATGTACAACGACAAACCTGACACACCTTAAGTCCGAATAAACTGCTATCATTAACAAAGTTCCATACTTGCCAATAGTAAGTAACTAACATTACAAGCAAAACGTAACCTAGTCACACGTTTTTTCAAGCATGTCTCTAACATATCAATACTAATTTTTGTTTTTAAGCTTATCTCTTTTTAGACTACATCTCCCTTTCAGAAAATTTCACCATGAAACATGAAAATGATTTTATGCTTTAACCATTTACATAAAGTGATGCAATACTTATTATATTTATTAAACAAACTGGTAAATCTAGCAACTGCGTATCATACAGAGGTGATTTGACAGCGCTGTATAGACTTGGGAGCTGAGTTATATATAAATCAGTGAGCTACTCGATGGTGTATTCATAATCATAGCAAAAGTCTAAGGCAAACCTAACATTATTCAACAAAAACTTAACCTAGGCTCACGTTTCTAACACATCCTCGTCAGTTAACACAGTAATATCTTACAAAAACTCATCATTTCTCTAACAAATTAACGTTAATTTTACATTGACATAGTAATATTTAACAAGGATTTATCATAATCTTGCCCAATTATTATACAAACCACCGAATAATTGTAAACATAACAAAGTTTTATCCAAACATAACACAAAAATAAGTTCTTTATATACTAACCATCGAATATATGCTTAACCAACAAAGCTTTAGCGTCAATAAAGCTACCATATCATATCCGCAACTAAGAATATAATGTACAAAGGCAAACTTAACATACCCCGTGTATGAATAATCAGCTAACATCCTGAAAATTCCCTACTTATCAAAGGTAAAGTAGCTAATAGGTCACACAATACTCGATATGTTCCTACTTTTCTCACATATCAGCAACAGATAAAGCCGCATCATCTAACAAAATCCCTTAACAAAGTGACCAATCTATCAAAGATACCAACATCTGGAACTATGAATTAACACCATCTTCATCAAAGTGTCACTCGTTTTGAGTATAACATCAATTGTCCTATGAATAAACATAGACATTAGCAAAATTCTAGGGCAAACCTAACATTACCCAGCAAAAACTTAACCTAGGCTCACGTTTCTAACACATCATCGTCAGTTAACACAGTAATATCTTACAAAAACTCATCATTTCTCTAACAAATCAGTGTTATTTTCACATTGTCATAGTAATATTTAACATAACGTACCTAACTTACGAATAAACAGTTTTCATTAATCCAGTAAATCAAACCACCCATCCCTGCAGTCCCCTACCCATCCCACCCGCCTGTGATCTATTGAACTATTGATTCAAGTCATATTTCAAGTGTCATTTTGGACAAACATAACATAAAAATAAGTTCTTTATATACTAACCAACGAATATCTGCTTAACCAACAAAGTTTTAGCATCAATAAAGCTAACAAATCATAACCGTGACTAGGAATATAATGTACAAATGCAAACCTAACATACCTCACGTATGAATAAACAGCTAACATCCTGAAAAAATTCCCTACTGATCAAGGTAAAGTAGCTAACAGGTCACACAATACTCGATATGTTCCCACTTTTTGAGCATATTAGCAACAGGTAAAGTCTTATTATCTAACAAAATCCCTTAACAAAGTTACCAATCTATCAAAAATACCCCCATCTTGAACTAAGAATTGACACTATCTTCATCAAAGTGTCACTCGTGTCGAGTATAACATCATTTGACTATAGACTTGTAGACATTAGCAAAAATCTAGGGCAAACCTGACATTATTCAACAAACTCAACCTAGGCTCACGTTTCTAACATCATCGTCAGTTAACACAGTAATATCTTACAAAACTCATCATTTCTCTTCTAACAAATCAGGGTTATTTTCACATTGTATAGTAATATTTAACATAACGTACTTAACTTACGAATAAACAGTTTTCATTAACCACGAGTATCTAAAGCAACACATTACATTCCGAGAAACCCCAGGGGATGCGCCTTGAAAGGGTGTGAATCCCGCGAGGGGGGATCACCCCAGGGGTGTAAGCGAGCTTTGGGCCTCAGCCCGAGGAACGGGCTGCTGCCGGAGGGGTGGCGCCCGCTTGCCCGGGTATTCCCCCTTTAGAGGATTCCACCTGGGCTAATTCTCTGTGTGCTTTAAGTACTGTGATTGTGAAAGCTGTTTGATGCAAGTTAAGGCGTTATATTAAATATTACTGCTGTTTCGCGCGAAATAACGTTTGAGTTTTGTAGTGTACTGTTAACTTGACGGCGGCGAACGTGAGCTAGTTGAAGTTTTGTGATAATGTGAGGGACTAGCCTTACCCAATGTCTACGTTGACATCATAAGGTCAAGCGTGTTATACTCGACATTACTGGAGAAGATAACAGTTCAGATGAAGACATTTTCCTGATAGATGGCCAACGTTGAGGACGTTGGCTCTTTTTACTGTGCTTAATATGTAAAGAGAGAACATATCGTGATATGTGTGACGCCCTGTTAACACTTTTACGCTTTGATCGTGAAATTTCAGGATGTTAGCTGATTATTCGCCCGTGAGTATGTAGAAAAAAAGTATTCTAACGTAATTACTGTTGTTAACGGTGATTAAACGCGTTGGTCGCAGTCTTCGTTGAATATATAAAAAGAAGGTATTTTATGATATCTTTGTCCAAAAGCTATTGCAGCCTTGACTGAATCCAATAATTCCAATGAGCGATGGTGGTAGTACAGATAGTGTTTGTTTATAATGGCTATTTGTCATAAGAGATTGGAAACCATTATGTTAAGCTAATATATGTTTAATATTAATAACACTGATGATGGTTTTGTACTGATTGGCGGCGATGGTGTGACTGGGCTGTAGACTGGGTTTACTAAGTGGCTGTGTTCATAGGACAATTATACTCAAAGCAGTGTTGCTGATGAAGATAATTCATGGTTCCGAATGTTATTGATGGGCATGATCTGAGATTTGGATATTAAATACGAAAGTATCGGTGACGACCTTTACCGCTGGCGCAGGCAATTTTCAGGATCTTGTGATACATGCGCAGGTATGTTAGTTGCTGCTGTACATTACTATTGCCCAGTTACTGGGTATAATAGGCGGCACGGTAACGCTAAGCTTTGTTGATGCTTTTCTGTGGTTGTGCAAAACTTGTTTTTGACCCTTCTTGGATACTTTGGTATTCGATGATGGTCTTTGTGGTGGTCAGTATGATAAATCGCTGTGCGTACTATGTGTAAGTAACGTTAATGGAAATGATTTTGTAAGATATTACTGTGTTAACTGACGGTGATGTGTTAGAGGTTAGGTTAAGTTTTGTTGAGTAATGTTAGATTTGCCTTCAGGCTTTGCTGCGATTACTCCGATACACCATCAGTAGCACTGATTTATAACGCTCAGCTCCCAATGCAGCTTTGCTGTCAATCACCTGTATTCGCCTGCTAGACACACCGGTTGTTGTAAATATGTAAGTATTGCATCACTTTATGTAAATGATTAAAAACATAAATCATTTTCTCGAGCTCATGGTAACCTGCGGCAACAAAAAGAGATAACAAAAACAAAGTGTATTGTTATGAAGACATGCTAACGTGGCCGTTTTGCTGTAGATTGCATTGGCGAAGTGGGCGATTGTGCGGACGCCGTGATGTCAGGGCGGTTCGTACAGCTCGTATTGCTTTGTATTGAAGCGACAGAGATGGGCCGATCAGTATGATGTTGTGATAAATGGACGTTGGCAACGCAGCAACGCTGTAATGGCAACAGCAGCCACGGCAACCGCCACAGCTTAAAGTGGCGGCATCGGCAGCTGGCGGCGGCAACAACGAGATTTCGGCTGGCTGTCATGCGCGCGGGCGATGTGTCGTACGTCGTGTTGCTGTTTACTAACGAAGAAGAATCGCTTCAGTCTGTTTGCTGCATGCAGACTGCATCGGCTAAATTTTCGCTGTTGATATGGCGACTCTCGTTCTGCCGAACACGTCCTGTTTACGGATATGGCTGAAAATGGGTAATATGTGTATGTACTGGCAATCGCCTGTCGGTGGCGATTCCTCAGATATCGTACGCTTCAAAAGCTTAGATGCTGATGTCTGTGTTGTTATCATCTGCGGTGACGGCATGCAGAGGCTGGGCGCTCGCCGTCGACAATGTTGCGTATTGATGGCGCGCAACGTGAAGCAATGATATTCATCGTACGTACTCGTGCTAACGGCTTTGTTAACATGGCTGACTAAGTCTCACTGTAGGTGTCTCCGGACCATTCATATGGCTGGGTGTAATCTGCGATATTTTACCAGCGGCGGACCCGCTGCTAATACGTGCCCAGAAACGCGCTGCTATCGGCCGGAGATCCCGTTGCACTATGCTACTGACAGAAAACACTGTGCTGAGAAAAATGGTTTGGCAACGATTATGACTATCTTACATCCTTTCAGATGTGTGTCTGAGCATATTATCAATTATACATCACTGTCCATCTGATTAGATGGTTTTATTATTTAAAAAACGCTATCTTACGAATAACTATTTGTATTTAATGTTCTTTTATTGAAATATGTTGCACCTGGCTGCTTTACTGCTACATGTTACGCTTTTGTTAATTTAAGATTCAACTGTTTATTCGTGTATTGTGATGTATGTTATGTTCATGGTTTGCTTTACGAAGAATAAAACTTTGGTATCTTAGCCAAAGTTAACAGTTTATTGCTGCTGGCATTCTTAGTTCAGTTGTGCTATGTTAACTTATTAATGTGAAAACTGTTAAGTACTCTCGTCTGTGACAGTACACGGTATGGCAAACCACGACCTCTGTGTTGTGTAGGTGGCATTGTTATTAGAGACGCTGGCAAAGAATGATGATAAGATTACGTTTTGAATGTTAGTTGCACTGGTACGGCAAGTGTTGGCGTGCTCACTGAGATGTGCTAAGTACGTCAACGATGCGATCTTTAATATTATGTTTATCAAGAGAGCCAATGGGCTGAGTATCTAGATGCTGGTGATTTTTAACAGGCTATCTAAAAACACGGAAGCAAAAGAATAAAGGGCCGACCCTGTGATGGTTCTGGCATTGACGTCTGGGCAATGGCTACGCAAGACGCCACCTGTGCAATGGCTCCGACTGCGAGCCAGCCACTGGCTGCGGCACTGGCTCTACTCCTCTGGCGGGCTCCTTTCTTCATTCTTATTTTGCGCTCTGTGCTCTTTCAGTCGGGCGCCTAATGGGGGCTGGAGAGCACCCTGCACGAATAGCCTATGGCACGATCGTATTCGACTCTACGACCTCGCTAACCTGGAACTCAGCGTGTTATACGAATGTTCAACTCCCGGTACCGGCTTTCAGCTGCCGGTGCGCGATTCACAAGTGGCCGAAACCAACTCTCGCAAGCTGGCTGCCATCAATATTGTATGTTTTTGGCTCCCCGGAAGGACTACGCGGCTGCGAGCTCGGCATACGCGAGGTGTTACCGGCCGACCGCCCGGTACATTTGGTGGGTTCGGAAGTCGGAAGGCATGCTGGCGTCTCAGCGTCTGATCC
>JABUQX010125391.1:20000-38762 GCA_015478945.1 Trachelipus rathkii
AAAAACAATTATAATATTTAATACTAATATCCTATCCGTTCAAATATATAATGGTAAAATATTATAAGTTCTTTTTTACATCGACATCAATTTTAATTTTATATTACAGATTTCCTATCAAATCTATTTCTATTTGTAGAAAATAATTGGAAGTTATGGTAGAGTGAGTTTGAAAGGAGAAAAATATGCGCTTTGAGTCGATGACTACGACAACGACTACAACCGGCATCTGCTAAGGCTGGCCAAGTCTGGCAACTTAGAATGAAGAGTCAAATGATGCTCAAGGCTAGCTAGCTTAGTCTAGCAACTTAAAATAAACAGACGAAAGACGATCAAGTAGCTGCTCTTCTTAAAGCTTAGTTTTATATATTTTTTTTTTTTTTTTCTTCTTTATTTATTTTTTTTTTTTCTTCTTCATTTTTTCTTACTTTGAGAACAAAGGAGGAGGAGTAACACTAAAAACTAACTTTGAGTAATATTTCTACAAATCTCCTTGAGTTCAATAATTAAAATTTTTTGAGATAAAACTAATCATCTACGTATATGCTTGATGACTTCAATTAATCCATAACTATCTTATAGATAATTATAGATTCTCTTTTTCTTCTAAATATTTAGAGAACAATTCTTATGCTTGTATCAATATATAAATAATTTAAATAAGATATAATTTGTACTAAATATATTTGATTATATAAAGTATAAGTCTACCTCATATTGTAGTTTATAATTCCTAATATTTTATTAGCAATGAAAATTTATAGTTCGTAGTTCCGGTAATTATTCATCATAATCATAATTAATATATTATAATAAAAATTTAGAGTTAAGAATAATTGGCCCTTCTAGAATGTCCAGTCAACAATTATATATAATAAAATTAATATAAAATAATATAATAAGAATAAATATAATATGATACTTAAAGTAAAGCCTGCATGGGCCTTAATCTTAAGAACAACCTTCACGCCTTTTACTCTCTAATCATTGTTAGTGTGTTTGATTGTTATGTCGCTGTTCGTAAGATTAGGCCTCGATAAATAAATTGCTTGTGAGTAGTGCTCACGGTGCACCATTCTAGTAGTTGTTGTACGTTATTGGAACTTAATTTTGTGAGTGTATATTAGGATATATCTTATTATATGATAACTTCTGCGACTCCTTATCGTGTCTTTATTCTAGCACAGAGGAATGTATTCTTGTATGTGCCTCACATTAATTTAATTATCTCGTGATTCCTGTAATAATTTTCATTTATTATTTTCATTTTATAATACTTAACATAATAGCGATATTTCTACGTTGTTTACCCAAGTTTCATTTATTAATTTTATATATCTTCTTACTATTGTCTTTAATATCTATTGTTCAAAAAGAAATATTATTAAGATAATAAAACTAAAGGTAGGTAGTCTCTCTAGATATTAATGAATTTGTACATATTCTATTACTTTAATTGCATAGTAAAGTTTTACTGACTATATTCTCTATCTTGATTTTAACGACGTTGTAAATACTCAATTTCCCCAATCAGGGATAAATAACCTACATAATAATTACAATATAACATTATAATATTTAAATATTAATAATGGTGTTTAAATTACTTAGACATCCTTCATATATCATATATAAAGTAGCACATATCTGGCAATATATAATATTAACATTATTATTAATTATATTTATTACAGGAAAAAAATTTTTAATTTTTTATAATAATCAAACTATTATTAATAGTGAATAGTAATTGTTCCTTAGCATATACTAAATTTTAAATTAAATTAATTGTGTTTAAATATAATTGAGAAAAGACAATGAATAATAGAAAACCAGCTAGATATTGTAAACATAGCCATTAGAATATTAATTATAATCATTATATTTAAATATTCAGGTTAAATATAATAATGTATTTTGAAGTGACTTATTTAATTGAAGATTAATTTTGTTCATATTTGCTGCAGATGGTGCATTTAAGTAAATAAAAAATATATGTAACTGAAGCATTGAAAAATGAATCTTTTTCCATAATAATTATATAATTAATATTCTATATAATATTGATTAAATTTTTTGTTAATAATTTAATTAATATATTATATTTAATATATTAATTTATTTCTAATAATTATAATTGATTAATTATTAATATATAAATAACTTATTCATACATTAAATTAATATTCCTTTCACCTAATTATTAATATAATTAAATTCCCTCAAAAACAATAAAAAAAATTTATATACTATAGTGATTGAAGAAAGAGTAGCACCTGAATAACTTAAGATCATTTAAAAAAAAAAAAAGCTCCATAAGCTGGTAACATGAAATTTATTCATACTAAATAGAACATACAAAAAAAATAAAATGTTATTACCCCAGCATTGTATACAAATTAGTCGAATAAATAATTAATTATTTGTTTCCCCGAGACTCTCACGACTTTTATTCATTTATAACACCACTTATATCCTATTCTCTATAATTATAATAAGTTATGTGACTTATTCAAAAACATGTTTAAATAAATCGTTAATCAGCACACTCGTCATGTATGTGACTACTAATTTATAATAATTCTACAATATCTCCTAAAATTGATGCTTTATAGAGTATTACTGTGTGTATATTAATTTATTTTTATTTTATCTATGCTTTCTTATGTTATATCCAATCTATATATCCTAATTTGATTGCATAAGGACGTGTTCTCCTATGTGGGGTTCAAACCGGCGCTCCTGCATCCGAGAATTGAGTTTATTATTTTAACCACTAGAAAATATTTGTTATAAAAAGAAGAAGTCCACCTTCAACTAAACTTTATCTAAATCTATCAATATTTATATCGTACTATTATAGTATAGGGTCACAACTTCACTAGAGCAATAGCATCAAGAGAGTGTATCGTTTAATAGATGAACTACTGTATTATACAAAATTAGAGAAGTATAAAAATTAATAATGTTTATAATTATAATTTAAAAATGTATTAAATGTGAAAGTAGGTCAAAATAATAAAGTTTATAACTATAAATACGTGAGTGAGACAAGACGTCATATGACCCGCACTTTATATGTATTATAAACCATCTTTAAAGTAATTAATCGTATACAAAATTTCAATGTGTAGGCAGTTTAACGAAATAGAGATTTACCTCATTTGACGTAGACTCAGGCGTTGAGGAGAGACCTACCAACTAAAACTCCATAAAGTATTGATTCCAAATATTATAGTTAAAAATCCCCTAATTTCCTACAATTATATATATATATATTTTCCTATGTATTGATAATTATTATTTTGCTTTGTAGCTTTTTTAAATTCCTAAGTGGAAGTCACAGTCATAGCACCTACAATTCAATATAAAAATATTATCCTGCTCGGTTAGTAGTTAAATGTTGAATAATTAAAAGCAACTATTGATGCGAAGCATTATAAGGGTTTAGGAGGTTTTCCGAATGATCCGCTTTTTTCATAATGACCATTTACACTAGTGTATCAAACAAATTTATGCAAGTCACGCTATATCTCCTATGCCTAGATAAAGGGATGATTACTCTTTAACTCTAAGGCTGTCCAATATAAAACTTCAACAATCTAGTATCTCTGATCCTCCTAGGCATTATATTTATTTACCTTTAGTTATGCAATGTATTGTTATGAGACCCACTTAGAAAGTTTTATATTTACTAATAGAATAAGGACTATTTTTATCAGTAATACTTTTTTTTTGGTTATCCTTTTATAGGTATATGATTACTATCCATAATAGCAAATAAATATAAAATATACTTCTTGCTTAATATGCTAAAATAATAAAATCGATTTAACTCTTTCCCAATTGTATGAGTGGAACCCACCTGAATCATCGACGCATTTTTCATTCATCATGATTTACATTATCTTTAAAATATATTACCATGATTGTTAAAATTTTGGTATAATATATCTCTAACATTGATATTCACCTATAATTCTCTCACTTTAATGATTATCCAATATACTATATAGATCTCGTCTTTCAGATCACCACAACTCAGTAAATTAGAAATGCAAACAAAAGAACCTTTATTCAATAATGGCTCATATATAGATTTTAAAGCTACTACATGATCTAAAAGTTTATTAATTTATTCTCCCGTTATGAAAGACATGATTTGTAATCACCCGTTTGAATTTATCTGTTGAGTTTTTTTATAATAATAATTCAAAATTTATATTTCCAGTCTAAATCATATATAATATTACTTATGTAGAATTAATCCTCCTTTTTTCCAATAATATAATCAATCTACACTACACTAACTCTATTAGTACTCTGCTTGAATCTTGAAAAAGAAAGATCCAAATGCACTATGCTACAGTCATTATCTGGTGTTTCAGATCTTGTTTGTAATTCAAGGAAATATATGCAATAATGTAATTAATTTAATGCAAAATTATTGCTTTGGATTGCCTTCATGTATCACATGTTTTAAAATGAATTCTTACTCTTCGTGAGCCCTAGGTAGATTTACTATAATAGGGACACTGAGATGAATGAGAGTCTAGCGTTCATAACATATACAGACGATGACGACAGAATATCTCTGTTTGACAGTATTCTTTGAAGCTCCTGCAGTCAAATAAAGTTTTCTAGTCAGAGCACAATGCCGGTAACGCAACTCTCTATTAATACGGGTGCAAGGTATAAGAAGTTTTAATGTAGTGCGCTTTTTATACAGTAAGCTCATTCGCTGGCATTTTATAAATAGTGTAGATAACCTAGAAAAATTAACTATATAATATTTGTGTGTAACACAACTTTTTAAGAAATCAGTTACTATTAGTTGCAAAATTTTACTGTAAGCACACTACTTTCTCCAGAACACGGCCTCAATTTCGCTGGTCCTCAGAAGCTGCCGAAGCTCGTAAAAAACGTTATCGAAAAGTTAATATTTGTTCATAAAAGTTAAAATTTTGAAATATGCACAAATTACTTTTAAAACAATTCGATGAAAAACTATCATAAATTGGAAATGAAAAATTCCAAACCTTCATGTAATATCCATAATTTATTTTATACTTTTAAAGTAATTAACTCTTAGATCTTGTTATATTAAAAGGTTATATTTTATACATCTACTTAGTGGGGCCAGGGCCCCATACACATACGTTGTGGGCTGAGGCGCTTTAACCATCGACTGAGGGATCAACAGGCGGCCCGTAGGTTTAATCAAGTTACTAAGTAAAATAATTAGGATAATAGGAAATTATAATTTATCTTAATAGATTTTTCAATAAAGTTAAATATATTTAGGACACTTAATCATAAAGTGATTTTTGAGGATAGTTTATTCAATTAAGAGTAAATAACTTTAAATCATACTTCTAATAATCTAATACGTATTCTAGATATTACAGTAGCAATACTAGATATATATAAGGACTGTATCTATCATAACTCAGGTAAACATCAAAAAATAATATACGTAATTAAAATATATATATTAATCTCACTACTAGGTTATACCATTTTTTTATATTTGAGAAAATTTAATTTTTGCGCTCATATATAACTAAATTTTTCAATATTAGCGACATGTAGAAAGTTCACGAACGTTGGATTACTCCAATAAGCGGGGAAAAACATTGGAGATATACATCATTCACTACATACTACTACTAATAATACTAAAATATATTGATTTTTTCACCTATCGTCATATCATAAAATAAGAGAGTCATAGATAGTGTTAGCATTTGGTTAATAAAGTACTTATTTTAAAACAGATTTATTCATACATATGGGAGCTAGGTATGATTATTGCTACCTATTAATGTGATTATGGTGTATAGTATATAAAAGTATTCTGTCTTATATTATACTTCTCCATAATCCATATCAATTGGTATTCTATATTATATATTATGATATATATTTATTATTTAATTATATTATATATATTATTTATTATTATTATTATATTAATTTATTATATTATACTATAATTATAATTTAAATTATATATGAAACAATTATTTATCATCAAAATTTATGTTTTATTTACTTTATAAATTTATTTATTTCCTTACTTCTTATATTTAATTTATTTACTTATTTATATATTGATCGATCTATGCTGTTTAAACTTATTATTCATTTTAATATTATTTAATTATATCTATCAACATTATATTATATATATGTTATATTATTTATTTATTTATATTTATACTATTTAAATATTATTTACTTTTATCTTATACTTTTATTATATTTATTTATAATATAGTATTGTTTTTGTCATTTTTTTTTATATTATATCATTACTTTTTTAATAAATAATATTATATGATTATTTACTATTTTAAATGTGGTATTGTTAGTACAATTTTTATTTTTTTATTTATTACAGTTTTCTTAATGTTATTTATATTATTTTTATAACCGTATTATATATTATTGATCTAACCTCATCATTTTTTTTATATATATTAAGACCCAGTATATAATTTTATATTATTATTATCATATAATTCATATATATATTATTATTATATAATATATATTCTTTTTTTATTATTATTTTTATTTATCTTATCACATTATTTAATTATATCACTATTGATTTATATAATAATATCATAATTTTAATTATTAAATTTATATAATTAATAAATTGTATATTATTTATCATTACTATATTTATAAATATTATTATTAATTTAAGTTAACTTCTGCATATATATATACTATATTTTTATATATCTTCGTATCTTCCTTTTTTACTTCTAAGATTAATTTTCATTATTAATTTATTATTTATTATTAATTATTTAATTAATATTTATATATATATAATATTTATCATTATAATCCCAATTATTATATATATAATTTTAAATTATTAATATTAGATAATACATATATATACAATAATTATATTATAAAATTATTATATTTATTTATTAATATTATTATTTAATTGAATTTATTGATAGATTGTCTCTCATTATAAGCATGAATAAATACATTAATTAGCATTATTATTTATATTATTTGAAGAGATTTGTTTTAATATATATATTATTTATTTATAATATATTACTTATGTATTATATCTACACGTTATTGTATATTAAATTTGTATTTATATTTCAGATAATTTACATTTAAATACGTTGTTTATATTATATTATTATTATTATTATTAATTATATTATTGAAATTTAAAATCCTTATTATTTATATAATTTATATTAATTATATTATTATATATTTAATTTTAATTATTAACACTCATTTCTTTATTAATTATTTAATTATTTTAATTTATAATTTATCAATATTTTAATTATTACTTGATTTTTAAAATTTATCTCTATGGTATATCTATACTCTTATAGTAATATACTATAATTATATTAATAATTATTATCTTATATTATTATTATTATTCACTCTCAATATGCTGATAATAAATATGTGATATATTTATTAATTATTATTAATTTGTTATTTATTAATTTGCTCTTCTATTTATTAATTATTATTTACTTATTTTATTATTATTATATTATTTATTATTTATTTATAATTATTATATATTATTATTATTGATTTATTATGTTAAATTATTATTATTTAATTTTTCTAATTATTTAGAAGCACTTTTAATAATTAGTACTTATCTAAATTAAGTATATGTGAGATTGTGCAAGCCATTTATACTCACAATTATCTCCTAAAATGGAGTATCAATAACTAACCGCCTTCATTTGATAGACTCTATCTTTAAGTGAGAAACTATATATTATTTCTAGTAAATAAGAATAAGAACAACTGGCTTTTTCTCGAACAACATTTTTAAATCTAAAATTTTCGACTATAATATACTGGACCATATCTTTACACAAGTAAGCATTATATCTAGAAGAATCGAGTTATACTAGACGATTAATTTAAACTAAAATGTAATTACGAATATATAAATGTGATTTTTATAATATTATGAAATTAATATAATATTAATTTTAGATAATAACAAATTAAAGTTTTAAATAATTTTTACTCAAGTTAATATATTATTTAAATTACCTTATATTATTAATTATATACAAATAGAAAGTCTATATCATGAAATACACCTTAAAAAAACACTGCTTCAATATTATAATAAATATTTTTATTACCATTTCAATTGTTACTTGAAAATGTTGATTAATATGGCTTGTGCTTTATATTATTATATGAAGTAGACTCAGCAAGCCTATTCAATTAACTACAATAAAAAGTATATTCACTTGCTCCGTTAGTACTGTGTCAAAAATTATAATGAAATAGTCGAGTATTAGGTATTATATAGGGGTTTCCAGAGTATGATCGTACCTATTATATTTAGAATGATGTTATCATATATATATATATAGAACAGTTATGGACACCGAACTTCTATCACGCTCGCTTATGTATCTATTTTGCAAGAGAGTGACACGTTGTATTGGAACGAGCATTCAGAGTTATAAGTATATATTAAGAAAAAACTGATCGATCCCTTTTCATATCAAATTTCATAAATGTTCACACGCTCATAACAAATTTCTTCATATTATTTTAAAGCTTCAGTTCAAATTTCACACTGTTAAATAATATTAAAATCAATAGAATATTACATATAAAATAAAGATATAAAACGCCGATGAGGTAATTTAATGCGTAGTGGTCAAATTAGCAAATTGAACGCAACCAAAGCAATTTTTAATTAACAAAGTAGAAAAGTGGTTATAGTATATCTTACTATTTGTCACTAATCACTATTCTATATTTTTAGATCCCACAAAACTAGATGAGATCTTTTCTTCGTTCAAGAACATAGAAGAAAGTTTGCCAATTGCGCTGTTTTAGTGGTAAATAACATCCTGGGCGATTGTTAAGGTTTTTAAATGTTTGTGTCTACATTTTTATTAATAAGTCGATATATATTGGTATTTTTAGTAGAACATAATTGTGTGAATGCGCTGGATAATTGTATGTGTACATTTTCTCCATAATATATGTATTACTATATTACTAATTGTGTACTCTCATAGTACTATATAATATTTCAACTAATTAGCAAGAGTCTATCATCATTTCACGTTATGCGATTTATAGATTTTAATATATGTAGAAAAGTATAGATAAATAGTACTTAATCCTTATATATCTATTTACTGTCACTTTTATGTTCTCACGAGATAGAATTTTTTCCCATTTATATTTATTAAAATGTTTTTTAACATGAATTTTATTACTTACATTATAAAATAAAGGTAAAGGTTTATAATTAAATTAATAAAGATTCCTATTTAATTCTTGAAGAGCTCTTGACGTCTAAAAAAGTTTCACAGTAGATCACGGAGCAATAAATGCTGAAATATCGACTTCTAATTATATTATAATAGGTATGCACAATGTAAAAGTTATATTAATTTAGTAGCAGACTCACTTTTAATATAAAGTAAGGGGTAAGTTGTGAAATCAGCTGAAATTAATCATATATATGCCAATTCTGATCTCCGAAAACAGAACTAACGCGCTTCTTTTTTTTCTTGGGAAGAAGGGCTCCCACTTGGGAGTTAAAAGAGGAGTGTTAACGTCCTACAGTGATAGGAAGGAGAATTATTTTTAGATTTTTCAAATAGTAAATATTTAGGACACTTATAATTTTGGAGTAGTTCATTACAATAAAGAGCTTAACATCTTTACATTACGTATTTCGAAGACCTCACAAACGAAGGTTGTCATCAACTATAATCGTATATATATAGTCTAGGATAAGTTTATAGTAAATATTTTATTATTTGTCATTAAGTGCTAAAGTTTCTCAAATAGGGTAACATGTAGAATAGTACATGAGAAATTCAATTTAGAAACGATAGTCCTCCAAGTAGTTGGAGACCCTAGAAATCACCATTCATCTATAACTGAATATTAGTTCTCCGCCTTCCAGGTGGATTACAAATATATAATTAATATGATAGTGCATAAATTTGGTTAAAAAGATTTTTTTATTAAAACAGATTTATATAACAAAATTTTTGGAATATACTAGCATTTAAAACTTTGTTATATTAAAATATTGTAATAAAAATTCTTAAAATGAAAGAAAAAGCTGAAATTCACAAAATTGCGCTAACATCTTACTGTATGAGTACCAGGAATGAGAGAGCAGAAAAAGAGAGAGATTATGATAAAGTAGTGAAATACTGAGAGAGAAAGTTCTTTCAGAGTATAAGAAATATCACACAATAACTATTCAATGCAGAATCAGATACTCTAATCGAACGGAGAAACTAGTAAAACCTTTAGATGTATACTCTATAAGTAGAGCCATTATGAAACTTTCTCTTCTATGTTTTTTATCCTGATATAGAACTGTGGGACTAAGGAGAATGTAAATTATGTAGTATACCAATTACCAATTTTCACTATAAAATAATTAAAATGAATACGACTGTATATATAGCTATCACTTAACATCGGAGCGTATATACTATACATACACTAATTAATATATTAGAGAGAAAGTTCAGGTCCCCTTCCTAATTAAAATATATTACTATTATAAATATTTCTTGTCATATTCTTTAGAAATACTTCATATAAAACGTATTCTAAAGTAATTTATGTATTTATATATATATATATTATAAATATGATACCCCTAAAATTCACTCTATCATGCCTCGACATTATTATTTAATTTTGAGATATACCTACATCACTAGAGGACTCAAGTGAATTAATCTTATTGTTTTGAATTGACGGCTGGCTGAGATGCCGCATCTTAATGAGAAACAAGCCAGGCAATGAATAATGTCCAGGTGACTAGAATATAATCATACCTAGGCAATGAGAATAATCCGAAAATGATATTTAACTATCTCGGTTCTTGGTAAGGAGTTTAGCTAGAAAAGAAACACTTTCGTGAGTGTGAGTATAAATATATCCTATTGAGACTTTTACGGACTGTTGCTTCTAGAGGATTTAAACGTTATGTTATATATAAATTTATCACTCTTATGTTCAACGTTCTGTTATCACATTTAATATTTTTATATTTAAATAACATTTATATTTTTGTATTTGTCAGAGATTGTTTAAAAATATTGATAAAGAACACGTCTCTGATGATGTCTGAAAAGTGGCCAGTGAGCGTAAATTATATTGAAGATTCACACGACATCGAATGATGCTATTTATGCTCTAATTTCTATTTCTATGAACTTTCTCCTTTGTTTGATTACTCATATAGAATAGACGGTTAAATACAATTTAGTGAAAATTGGAAAAAGGCTTGCAAAAATCTCAACATTCAAATATTATGCATGAGTATATAATTTCTTATTATTATTAATTATTATATTATTATTATTATTATTTATTAAATTATTTTAGATTAATACTCTTATTATTAATTATTAATTGATCTGCAATATTTATTTAATTTTTATCTTAATTAATTTTTATTTAATTATTATGTCACCTTACATTATATTTGAATTATTTATATATAGTTATCAATTTTTTATGTGTAATTACTTTAAATTTATTTATTATTAAATAGAAATTATATTATTATTATTATTATAAATATTAATTATTATAATATTTGATTATTATTATTATTATTTAATTTATGTAATTATATATATATTATATATAATTTATTATTATTTATATATATTATTATTTATTAACCAATTTCATAAAAGTTTTAATTGTAATATAGCTATTACTTTTGATTATGACTAATTATCTATCGAAGAAAATGTTGGATTGCAATATTTTTATTCTAATTTTTAAGTAATATATTTGTTTACTCTTTGCAGGTTACACTGACACACTTAAATAGTAGGAAATACTTCTGTCTTTTAGGTAAATTTTTAAAAGTTAGCTTAATATAATAAAAAGATGAATTGTGGAAGGTTGATTTTTGTCCTATTTTCTTTTTAATAAAATCGTATTTTCTTGATTTTTTCAATAATCACAATAAACTAAAT
The DNA here is from genome assembly GCA_015478945.1 of Trachelipus rathkii. Classification (NCBI taxonomy): domain Eukaryota; kingdom Metazoa; phylum Arthropoda; class Malacostraca; order Isopoda; family Trachelipodidae; genus Trachelipus; species Trachelipus rathkii. The sequence continues at coordinate 32,033 of JABUQX010125391.1, forward strand.
GAAAGGAGTAAGGAAACGTGGAGTCATCAAACTCCTTCAAGATATGTACTTATAATTGTAATATTTATTTAAAAAATCATTTATCTAAATGCCTATAATATGTAAACTTTACATATGCTATGGCGTATACTTTTATTTATTTACATGAATTTAAATGCTCGAAATGGAAAAGAGTAATTTTAAAATTTTAATTAATATTTATATTCATAAAAATTTGAGATAATTAACTTTTGATCTAAATAGAAAACAAAACGTAAAATGAGACTCGAGAAACTAACTAAAAAACTTATTTAACATTTAAAATCTGACATATACAACTTTCTGCTTATTCCAAATTGAAATCAAGAACGCCTACTAATGATAATATCATTTAGTACACATTAACTATCGATTCTTTTGAAATTATTAACTTCATTTTATAGATATATAAAGAGATTATTTAATATTGAGAACATTTATTATTTGTGGGTGAATATTATAAAGAGAAGAAATTTAATATTTATTTAGATTATCTAAATGAAATATAATTATGAAAAGATTTGAACTTCTTCTTGTATAAAAAGTACTAATCATTAGTGAAATTTTTAAATCATAATATGAAAAGTGCCTATCTATAATGTATAAACTTAGATTCACACAATTGTAATGCAGCTTCTTAATTGTTAATTTTAATTGGTTTTTGGTAGTTATATATATATAAACGGAATTATTTGCATGAAAATTCATTTAAATACTTTGATAGTAGCGGTTAAACAACAATATCCTGGTTTAAGAATTTCATCGGGATTTTTTGCTAGTTAACTTGAAAATAGCAAAAATAAGATAATGAAAAATCCTATATTGAATGGTAATTGCAAGGAAAAAATTGTAAAGTACCTTATTTGTATCTATCCCCTTCAAGATTTGTTTGACTTGGAAACAGATGAATGAATTTAGAAATACAATGTCTCAAACTAAATAATTTAATAGGCATTGAAGATAATATTTTAGGTAATAAAATCCATCAAAACTAAGGAAGTTATGATACACTGTAATATTAAATTTTCAAACATAATCATATACTCAAATAACACCTTAAAATCAATTATACAAGAAATGTTAATAAACATATCGAAGGTAACATATTTATCTTCAACAATTGCTGTTTTAGAAATCTACTATCAAAAAAGAAAAAACATGCATGTAGTCGAAGCAAAATGTGTGTCTGTATAGTTATTTTATTTTACAAACAGTTAAATTATACATTACGTTATATCGTTTGCGAAAAACCCCTCATTTGCTGAAAATTCTGTTTCTGGTTAAAAAGACGAATCGAATCTGGAAGTGGTTGTATAATACTGATTGATTCTCAATCTCTTTTCAAAAGCTAAACGGCAACAATTCAAGGGAATATCACTCTCATTTAACACATTTAAAATTTATGATATATTTAAACAAAATATATATGAACCTGTTTTCAAGCGCGTTAATTAGTTTTGTGAGGTACTCTACATTTTATTATTATTATTATTATTATTACAAGAATATTACAAGGATAAATTTTTAATAAATTTCTTATTTTGATTATTAATTTAATATTATTATTGTATCTTAACATTCTTCTTATTTATACTATGCTTGAATAGGTCTTTGGTAACATTCCTGTGATCTTTTTATTCCCTATCAAATATATTATGATCACTCTTATTTAGCTTCTTATTAATTAATTATTAATTATTTTATTTATTATTATTATAATTATATATCATCCTCTAATTATTATTTATTATTTTCACTATTTATATATAATTTAAATTATTCATTATTATTATTATTATTATTATTATTAATTTTATTATTATTATTATTATTATTATTATTATTTTATTATTAATTTTATTACGTTAGTTATATACGTATTTATTAAGTAAATTTAACGATATTTTATTATTTCCATTTATATTATTAATTATTTTATTACACTTATTATATTACTCAATATTATTTATTATTATAATTATTATTATTATTATTTATTAATTTTTATAAATTATTATTATTAATTAATTATATTATTATTATTACCTATTTATGATTAGTTAAAATTATTATTCTCTATTATTATTATTATTACCTAACTTATTTTTTATTATTAATTATCTTATTTTTATTATTATTTTTAATTATTAATATATTTTTCTTAAACTTATTATTTAATATTTATTAATATTTTAAATTATTATTATTTATTATTACTCTATTATTATTATTTAGTTATTAATTATTAATTAATTATTCATGTATATTATAGTACAATTATTATTATTTAATTATTTATTATATTATTATTATTATATATTATTATTTATTATTAATTATTATTATTATTATACAGCAGGAGGTTTTTAAGTAAATTTGACGATAATTGCTTCCTAGTCGGGTAAAGGAGACAATTCTTTAACACTTCCTGTGGAGAGTTATGCTTATATGTTAATATCTTATTTTAAATTTAGTGCAATTATTTTAGTTACTATAATTGAAAATCATACCTTTTTTGACCCGCACAATATACATTTGTTTCATTTGAATGGGAAACTTCACAAGCCCTGATAGATTAATAGCAGAATTTTTAATTGTTTACATTATGCAATAATCTATTTCCCCACCTAATGAAGCGATGTTATTACTATCAAAGTTAAAGATTCTTAATCGTGAAGACTGGGTCCAAAATATTGGTAATAAAGAACCAATTTATGATTGACATCTACTTATTCCTCAAATTGATAAGAAAAGGGTTTATTGAATAGACTGGTGGATTTTCTAACACTTGATGATAGCGACAGGGCTCTAGAGAGAAAAAAAATGAATATTTTTCGTGAAGGAAAATGTTGCAAGTTATATATAATATATATTATATATATATAATATATATAATTATATATATATATAATATATATATATTATATTTAATATATAATTAATATATATTATATAATATATATATTACAATAATACCTTTAATTATTTATTATATATATTATATATATATTATATAATATATATATAAAATATATAAAAATATTATAATCATATTATTATATAGCCTATATAAATATATATATATATAATATATATATATATATTAATATATATATAATATATAATATATATTAACATATATATACTTATATATATATATATATATACTATACGTATATATATGATATATATATATAGTATATAATCATATATATATATATATATATATATATGCCACATATTTGGACTTTTTCAAGGCGTTTGATAAGGTGAATAACGAGATGTTGTTGTCATAGAAAGTTAAATGTGAATGAATTTTCCCAAATGGTATATTTGAATTTTATAATGGAATGTTTATATAAAAAATCAATTCACTTATTAAATACAAAATAATCATGTGATTTTAATTATTTTCAAAGAGTTCTTATGACAGTAGTAATAAAACGGCCAAATAAGACAGGGAGGGATGTTATCTCTATTTTTGTTCTGTATATATTTTGACTATATTTTATAATTATATTGACGAAAACTTCCTGAATATTTGTTAAAATATCCAAATTAAATAAATTTATTTCAAGTGGTCTTAATATTATATTAATGTCTTTTTGATTTGGTGTTGCTTACAATACGCTCTTAATCAATTAGTTCCTTAAGCATTCAACTATATAATATGAGAAAAAGCCATAGCTCGAAATTCCACTTGTCAAATAATTAAAAATTTTCTCGCAGGACTAAAGATGTTTGATTTTGGATGTATTTGTTAAACATTATTTAAATGAAAATAGGTAAAATAATAATGACGGGTGCATATTTCAAATTTTATAATTAATCAATGATAATTAATATAAATATAAGGCGAAAGCTAATTCTAATATAAATCAATATTTGCAAATATTTAGACATATTATTTTAGAAGAATGTTTAAGATATAAAAAGTAACATGCTATAAATATAGATTGTAATGAAAGTTTAGAATCTTTCTTTTTTTTAAAAAAATTTGGGATCATTAGCAATTACACTGTTAAGAATTATATTTTGTCTAACTCAATTCACTGATGGAGCAGGCATATATCTTCTAGATTTTCAAGTGTTTAATCCAGACATGTGATTGAGGACAAATTTAGAAACAAAGCTTCCACAATGCGTATAGAGTACGTTTAAAAATTTTCAACTTAGGAGATTTGTGGTTTAAATATTTAATCTGTTTAGTAATAATATTGGAATGTTGTGATGATAAAAACTATCTAAGGGATTATAATAGTGAATTGTGGCGCAGGTTTGTTGTCAGAATTTATTATGTTATTATAGACCCCATTTTGATGAATTAGTGTAATTAAAGAAAATCGATTAAATTTGTTTAGTAAATGAAAGCTTCAGTAGAGGGGCCATCAGAAAACAATATTTTCCGAATTGATATAATAAGCTAAGTTAATAACTATATTAAATTACAAATTATTTTTGATGCTTAAGAGACATAGTTGAAAATCGTTTTTGAAAAATACTGTAATTAAAGGAGACACGGAAAATGCTTCTTCTAAATATTAATGCCATGTATAAGTGGAATTAATATTGGGAATATTTTGTGAATTTTATTATGTGTTCGAAAGTATATGATGTAAGTTATTAATTTTAATATATTTTTTAAATAAATGCAATAATAGAAATATCTATCTAAATCTATCCTGATTATCTATCTTATCTGATCTATCTAGCTATTCTATTATTCTATCTATTGAATCTATTCCTTTTCCTTGTATCTACTGTAACTTTTCTTCCTATACTATCTATCTATCTATCTATCTATCTATCTATCTAGTCCATTAAAATAATTCTTTACAGCGTGCATGCTACAACAATACCACACGAATTATCTTCAACATTTCGAGAGATCTATTAGTACTATTATTATTATTATTATTATTATTAGTTATTATTATCTCATTATTACAAACATGGCGAATGATTATTCACTGTAGTATTATTATTATTATATATTAATTATTTAATTATGTATTATTGAATTTATTATTATTATTATTGATTATTATTATTATATGTATCATTATTATTGATTATTGATTATTAATTAATTAATATTATTATTGAATATTTAATTTTATTTATTATTTTATTATTATATTTATTATTATTTAATTATTAATTAAAATTTCATTATTTATTATTTTATATATTGTTATTTGCTTATTTATTCATTATTTTTTGATTATTATATTATTTATGTATTGATTATAAATTTATGTATTTATCTCACTTAATTCACTATTACTATTATTAATTATTTATATAATCATTAATATATAATAATTAATAATTATTATATTATTATTGATTATGATTATTATAGTGTTTATTGATTATTATTATTGATATTCCATTATTAATTCATTTATTATTATTATTATTATTATTATTTATTTATTATTATTATTATTATCCTATTATTATTATTATTTATTATTATTATTCATTAATTATTATTTATCATTATTATTACCATTATCGAGTCCATTATTAATTTTAAACCACAGTTTAGAGAAGTGAGCTATGATTTAGTAAACAGAACAAAATAAAAGAATCTGCTGATATATGTTCAAATAATGTGAGCAGATACATTCAATTAATCGCATGTTGCTAGATGATTTATTGCAATATATATTATCGGGTATGTATTCATGGCATATACGTATTCTTAAGAAAATAGCACGATAAATGAAACTGTAAAATTAATCCTCAAAAACAACACTATACGCATTCAATTTTGTTTTAAAAATACTAACAATATGCGTATGATATATTTTTTAATAATAAATTGTTTATTAAAAAATACAATTTATATAAAATGTAATCTTGGATCGGTTTCAAGGACGTTTCAAATGTCACTGGAAAATATTTTGATAATTGTCAGGTGAATTTCTTTAAAGTAAACTCTTAAAATAAATATTAAGAAAAAAATATTATTAATGTTACTAACATCTTATTTAATAATATATTACAAGTAATATTTCTGATGTATTATAAAATAGTAGAAATATAAATTAATATATATCTTATTACTTTGTGTAGGACATAATTCTGTACCTAATTAAATAATTAATTTATTGTTTAATAATAATTTATAAATTGATATTATTTGGAAATATCTTTTCCTTTTCTCTAAATCAAATTTGAAAAATAAAGAAAATATAAATTTGAAATTGTTATAAATGAATATATTATATTCTACTCTTGGTATATTTTGAGTATTTATCAATTTTGTTTATTGTTATAACCACATATACTTATTATAGTTATATATTTAATAAATAGTATAGAAATTATAACACACACTGAATAATAAGACAATCAACTATCTTGAACAAAGAAATAAAACTAACATAGTACCAAAATGACCTCAACATAATTAACAATTCTATTTTATATACTATAGACTTTTATAATGCTTTATTGATAATTATTTTGCCATTAAATTTGTAATATATACCCATTATTGCAATATATATTGTTTTAATACTTATTATTTTAGTCTAATATTTATTAATATAGAAATCATAATGGATATATATTCAAATATTTAATACTTTATACTATGACATAGCAACATTATTAATACTATTAATTTTTTTGTTATTCATTATTATTATCCTAACCTTTATTATGATTTTGGTTAGTTTTTTCTAATATTATAAAGATT